>ML816125.1:68170-94798 GCA_009831015.1 Picea engelmannii | reverse complement strand
TCCATTGTTCTTTGTCTACAAGAAGGTCCTCCATCTTGAGCTTCCATAGCTCAAATTTTTTACCATTGAACTTCTCTATCTCGATTCTAGATGAGCTCTCCATTCCTTTTACTTTACTCAAATCTCCTCTGCAAAAGCTCCCATTGAACCCAGGTTTATCACAGACCCAAGATAAACTTGATCTATCAAGACCGAGCCAAACCCTCAGCAACAAAGGCATCCCTCTAAAGCCAAAAACGTGTTGTGATACCACATGTAAGTTTTAAACCTGCGAAGTAAAGCAATGCATATATATTCTTAAGCAATACAGAAATTAATCAATGGCTCATACACAGAATACACAGAGATCTTTACCGGAAACCCTCAACCGGGAAAACCTTTCTTTTTCATTATATCGAATTTCTCCATTTTCCATACAATATATACAATTTTTTTAGGTATTCCATAGATACCAAAACCCTAATCCCTTAATCCGGGATTAATTTACAAATCAGCTAAAAATAGCAAAATCCGCTAAAAATAGCAAAAAACAGCCAAAAAAAAAAATTCGGGGCGCTACCCCGAACGCTCAGCGTAACCAGGGGGGGGCATACCTGCCCCCCCTGGGACCCCCCTAGGAAAGCGCCCGGTGCACACGGCATAGCCCTAGGTGAGGGGATCGTCAGATGCAGTCGTCGTATCTGACGCACCCACACACACACACACATGCAAAGAATATAACACATACCCAACAAACAGATCCAAGGAAATTTTGGATTTGATTCATTCAGATGTATGTGGGCCAATGACCGTTGCATCCCTAAATGGGTACTTTTACTATGTACTATTCATAGATGATCACTCCAGAAAGACCTAGATTTATTTTCTAAAGAACAAGGTTGGAGTCCTTGCCAAATTCCAAGAATTCAAATCTCAAGTTGAAAATTTGACCAGAAGAAAAATCAAATTTTTGAGATCAGACAATGGAGGAGAATACAACTCAAAAGAATTCATCAATTTTTTTATTGAAGCAGGGATCAAGAGGGAACTCATGGTGCCTTACAACCCACAAAAGAATGGGGTTGTTGAAAGGAAGAACATAACTAGCATTGAAGCAACTAAAGCAATGATACATGATCAGAGTCTACCAATGACTCTATGGGTAGAAGCATGTATGACTCAGTGTATGTTCAAAACTGTAGCCCTCATCAGATATCGAGAAACATTACTCCAGAAGAAGCATTCACTAAAGAGAAACCTGTAATCGGACACTTCAGAATATTTGGATGCCTAGTGTACCTTTATATACCTAAAGAAAAGAGATCCAAACTAGAACCTTTAGGAAGGAAAGGTAATTTTGTAGGATACAATGAATCCTCAAAAGCATACTGAATCTACATCCCAAGACAAAGACAAATTGAAGCAAGTAGAGACGTCACCTTTGAAGAGGAAGTAGCCATCCAAAAATCCAAAGAAGCTCATATGGAAATAGATGGTGACACATTACCTTCTCCGCATTCAGAAATTCAGAGGGAGACAAACAATGTTCTAGATGAGCCTACAACTCAAATTGATTCAGATCCTCCAACAGATTCGGTTGCCCCAAGTAATGTACCTATAGACATCACTATTGGACATAAAATACCTACTTGGGCATGACAAACATTAGAAGAAGCAGAAAGAAAAAAAGCTCCACAAGGAGAAACTAGAGAAAGCAAGAAACTTAAGAGATTCTCTAGTTATCTTTCAACTATGACTCACATTATTGATTCAGAACCAACCTGTCATGGAGAGGCCTCAAATGAACAAGTATGGCAAGATGCCATGACTGAAGAATATCAATCTATACTAAAGAATGATGTTTGGGATGTTGTCCCAAGGCTAGAAGGGAAGTCAGTAGTAACTTCCAAATGGATTTACAAAATCAAACATTCAACTGATGGAAGCATTGAAAAATATAAAGCAAGATTCGTGGCTAGAGGGTTTTTACAAATAGAGGGAGTTGACTATGACGAGACCTTTGCACCAGTAGCTAGATATACCTCCATTCGATCCATCATTGTTATAGCTCCTTCCATGGACTGGAAGCTACATCAAATGGATGTAAAGACAACTTTTCTCAATGGTGAAATTGAGGAAGAAGTCTATATCGAACAACTAGAAGGTTTCGTTATACACAACAAAAATTCTCATGTTTGTAGATTGAAGAAAGCCATATATGGCTTAAAGCAAGCCCCACGTGCTTGGTACGATAAAATGGATGGTTTCCTGATAAGTTTGGGTTTTAATAAAATTTCAGCCAACCCAAACCTATATTATAACATTAATGGAAACAAATGTTTGATTCTAGTCCTATATGTGGATGATCTTTTCATCATCGGCTCAGAAAGAATCACTATTGAATGAGAACATGCATTAACTGCCAAATTTGAAATGAAATATTTGGGCCAAATGCATTACTTCTTGGGACTAGAAGTGTGGCAGAGATCAGACGAGATTTTCCTAAGCCAAGGAAAATATACTTTGGAGATTCTGAAAAGATTCCAAGTGGCAGATTGTAAATCCATGCCAACCCCAATGGTAATGGATCTGAACAAGATGAATGACACCGATTTCGGAGACTTAGATCCACATTTATATCGACAACTTATTGGATCCCTGATGTATCTAATTAACACTAGACCAAACACTTGCTATGCAGTAAATGTGCTTAGCTAGTTTATAAACCAAACAAAATAGATACATTGGATAACTACCAAACATGTATTAAGATACTTACATGGCACTATTGGCTATGGATTAAAATATGAAACAAATGTGGATCTAAGACTAGAATGGTATGTTGATGCAGATTCGACAGGAAATGCAGTAGACATAAAGAGCACCTTAGGAAGTTGCTTCACCCTAGGATCAGCCATGGTTTCCTGGTGCAGCAAAAAACATATATCTGTGGCTTTGAGTACGACAGAGGCAGAATACATTGCACTGAGTGTGGCAGTTTGTGAAGTTGTTTGGCTTCATAAACTCTTGAAATATTTGTTTGAAAACAAGATAGATCCTACCACCATTCATTGTGACAACCAGAGCTGTGTGAAGCTCTCAGAGAATCATGTATTCCATGACAAATCAAAACATATTTTGATCAAGTACCACTATATCAAATATATGGTATAGATAAAGACATTACATGTTCAATATCTTTTCACCCATGAACTAATTGTTGATATCTTCACTGAACCACTTGCCAAAACAAAGTTCGAGTATTTTCATGAGAAGATTGGTCTGATGGAGAATGCCTCCCTAGCTGAGAGGGAGTGTTAATGATTACATCTATAGGATACATCCTCCAGCCTACAACCTGTGAGATGTGGAATATAACAGCTATGTGAAGTCTTACTCTCGGCTTACAAACCTGAGAGAAATCCCCTAATAGAGGGTTCATGATTCCAACCTAGGACGAAGGCTAGGAATGTATATGGCCTCTTCCATGACGTGAGAGAGAAGAATTATAGATGATTATCCGATGCAAGAGAAATCTATTGAGTTAGGGAAATCCCAAAAAGCATTTGGCACATCATCATGAGAATAAGAATGAATATGATGTGATGGCCTCCTCTGAACAACAACATAGTTGATGAGAAGACTCCAGATGATCCTCATGTTGGTGACAGTGGGAAAGCAGATCTGTAGAGTAGACATGACTATGGATGATCATAAGTGCACGTGTGAGGACCTATCTCATCTGTATAATGCAGTGACTCAGGTCTATGGCATCCCTATGGTTGTGGCCCCTAGTGGATGAGCACTAGTGGGTGTATCAGATCCTTTGCTATATATTGTTTAAGAGTCAGACCTACCTGTAACCCTAGTTATTATGTAAGGGGTACAGGTCGGCCTTATGTTAATATGATTAATATAAAGAAGATAATTAATAATGAAAATATTAATTATAATAATAAATATAATAATAAAGTGTGTTTGACTTAGAGAGGTCGGCCCTGTTGTGCCAATGAGAGGCCCTTACAAATTAGTCAAAGTCTAATATAAATAGGAGATGATTCTCCATTGTAGAATCATATCCTCCACACATATGTTTTGGAAATTTCAGCAAGTACTTCTCTTTGGAAAAGGTGTGCACCTCTCTTGGGCGCTAGGGTTTCTAGAGCTTAAGCACCCTCTTGTGAGCTAAGTCATTTTGGTGGTGAAAGGTATTTCTCTTGAAGAATATAGCAAATGATTTGGCTAGGTTTTTCACCCTTGTTTGAGAAGGGTTTCCCAGGATATATCTTGTGTTCTTGTGCATGATGATTCTTCTTTTGATCTTGGTTGCTGCAACATTTATGGTTATGGTTATTTGATAAAATGGAATGAACTTCATACTTAACATAAATGCTATGAAAAACTAACAAAATTATACCCACCTAATGCTTGAATGGGTTATGGTGTGTTGCAGTCTATTAAACACAATTGTAATTGTATTGTATGAAAACAAATTTTTGTTCCAAGTGCATTGATGCTTGTGGTTGTACACACAAAGAAAATGCATAAGTTTTTAGCTCATAAATTGTTTTTGTTAGTTGATATGATTATACAAGGTCATTGCAAATATGTCAAGTATTGCTAGAGAAACTTCTAGATCAAAATTGTGTGTGGATTTTTGAAACGTCCAACATTTTGAGTGGAGACTCCACCCATCATCAGGGACAGAAGAAGATGATATGTTGTAAAAGAGTGTTGAGGCATATAAATATAGAAAAAATATTGGAAATTACTATTAACAAATTGAAAATAGCTCTAAAGATATTTCCAAAAGTTGGAGATAAACTTAGGATCTATGTAACTGACAGTAGATGTAGGTAACCAAAAATATACCCAAATGTGAGTGAAAATGTGTTTCATTGTGTCTTGAACTAAATAAATATTCTCACAAGGAACACATATTGCCATCATTTGTAATTGGTCAATCACAAAAAGATTACAATGTGATTATGTGCATGTTAATAAGGCCTATCAAAATTACATCACCATAAATGCCCATGGGGAAATGGTATGTACCACCCTTGCTTCTTGTTGGTTAATTGTTACAACTAGGGCAACCTACTATGGTACCTCTTGTAACAACTTAGGGAATCATACTATTTTAGATATTTTACAATGAATTTCCACACTTGTTTCTCCTTTTAAACAACAATATATTTATCCACGCTTATATTTTCAAATATATAAAATAACCGAATACCAAATATATTTTATAACTTTAATAATAGTGGAAGCAAGAAAATCATAGAACTAATAGGTATCCAATCGTCCTAGGTAGTCCAGTTCTTGGTGTAAACTAGGCCTTATATAGTTGGGCATCTAGGCATTGTTGGTGAATATGCAGTCACAAGTGATTTTCCTTTGAGCCAACATTTGACTAATGAGACTAACATGATTACTCCCCATGATGGGATCTTAAGCTCAATACCATTACTATGGGATTCCTCAAAACCTCAATAAAAATTGAGCCAATGCCAACCAAAACAAGATCTAGCCATGGACCTCTTATTGGAGTATGAAGCCTTTGTTTCAACAGTCAACACTTGCCCATAGAGATCTAATGTGACAAGGGAAAAACACCCTCCCCCAATTGCAGTATGCATACAATTGGTAGGCCTATGGTGCTAGAAAAAAAACCATGAGTAGGATGAACACCTCTGGAAGGCTCTGATATATCCAAGATCCATCTATCCAATAATGGAAATGACAAGTTCTTCTCTCTCAATCAATGTTTTCCAAGGGTCATTGTTCCTGAGGTAAAACTCCACATTACACATTTCCCTAGAAATCTAGCATAAGTACCCCCTTTCACACACAAGGCCAACCCCCAAGAAATCCACCCTGAAAAGGAAGCAATCACTCTCCTTCAATAGGATGAGAGGTAGTTAAGTTTATGTCTAAAGATCAAGTCTCATGATAAACACTTCAAAAGTCACATGACTATCCCACTAGGTATAGAAACCCTAAAAAGGGATTTTACATAAATAAAGCACTATAATCATATAAAGTCACATTAAATATATATCGAAGGACATACTAAGCTAGGCTATTGAGTAAGAGATCTCGTTACTTAGGAGTGCACTATCCTCAATATCCAATAATTAACCACTTGGGCTACTCCTAACATCTAGCTAATGCTAATGTAGATCCTAAGAACCAAGTAATCCAAGAACATTTCGACCACCTGCAATCATGTTAATAATCACATGTGCACATAATGGCTTTTGGTCCACTCTCAACTATTGAGAAAGGTTAGTGTAGGTCATGACCATCGAATATCCAATGTCCATAATAACTTAATTAAAGAAATACTAACATGTAAACAATGTTGATATGCCAAATATCATAAATTGATTCATGGAATATTCTATCTCTACTCATGTGGGGGTGAGGGGAAAAAAGATTCAGTGTGGGGAGGTCGATCAATTCTCATGCGGATAAGGTTTACCCTAGTTGTTCTTGATCACCTTCACTACCAATCTCTCTTGCTTCCATTGAGATATTTTGCATATATGTGTCTCCATCGACCTTTTATTAATAGTTTCGATTGGGGATTATGTTCCTTTTCCAAATCCCTTTGTTCCATGGTATGCAAATTGATGTCAACAGTAGGTTTTTCTTAGGAGTCCAAGCGAGGGTAAGCCCTGTGATCTATGCTTTATATAGGTTTTTTTTGCAAGTGGAATAATATGTGAGGATATTTTTCTATAGGTTGAACTTTTCAAAGCTTTGATTAGTTTTCTAAATCCAAGCAATGACAAATAGCCTACACCAACTAGAGTTGTAAAATGAAAGGAAGCCATAATTTCCTTAGTTGGAACTTCCATTCCCAAAACCAAGAAGAATAACCCTTATTTTGTCTAATTATTTTTTAATTACGCAATTTGTAGGCCTCTAGATTATTCCAAAAGCTATGGAATCATGAATAAAAAAGCATTGGTTTCCCAAGATTTAGGGTCAAGTGTGTCATTTTTCTTATGGGTGAGAATTTTTTGCATTTTTGTTTACTAGTAAGGAGGATCTCAACTTGGATTTTCATTCTAGACCCCATTTCATGGGATCCAAGGGAATGTATTTAACTCCTTGGACTCTTTATTTCAATCCCGAAGAGGAGATTTTGTCATCCTTGGTATGGGTTAGGCTACCTCATCTACCTATGATTTTTTGGGATGATAACTCTCAAAAAGATATTGGGTACAAGATGGTAAAATTTATAGACGGAGCATAGCCAAAAGGAAATGTGTACTCTTGTGTGCGTATATGTGTGGAGATGAACCTGAAGGGACTCCCTAATCCAGATTATATCGAGAAAAAAATGAGATATGAATGAAAATATAGCAAATAACACATAAATATAATGAAACCCAAATTCTATTAATGAAATGGAATACAAAATACTGTAAAATTCAAGGCACATAAAATAGCTAGTATGGTGGTAGCTTATCATTGATGAGAGAGATGTGTCGACTATGCTCATTCGCAAGAAGTTGATTACAAAGAGGTCGAAAAGGAGTTTTAAAATAAATAATCAATGAGAAAACCCTAACCCCAAAAGATCGAACACCAAAAGGTTTGTGGGCCCTAATGTGGTTAGTTGATACGTCAACTTCCCCAAGGTGTAGATTTTTCATACGATCTTCGTTTGGGGTGATAAATAGCCCATCATAAAGGTCTATCTAAGAAGTACACATTCTGAACAACCCAATACATGTCTTTGATTATCTCTTGGGTGTTTTCATGCCAAAAAAATTGTCATTTAGGGCCTCAAAACGACCCAAGAAGTTTGGGACCTGAAAATTGTAGAAAACTACCAAGATGTGGAACCATTCTGAATTACTAGAACAGGTGGGTGGCTAGGAGTATCCACCTAGATCACTCCTAGAGGTTCCATAAATAAACTTGGACATTATGAACAAATTCCTTTTAAATGTAATTCATGTCACATTTAATATGAGCATTTTCCAAAAAATGTTCAAAAATTCAAGAGGACCATCCCTCTTCAAAGTAGCCATTGAATAATGATAATGATTTTAGGCTAGTTATGAGAAGGGGGAGAATCCTTATTGTAATATGAATTAACAAGAAAAATCATCCCAAGAGGAACCTTCGAAATCAATAAACAATAGATTCAAAGTCCTTGAAAATTTAGAACAGTTGGGATTGTTGAAAACATCACACACACACAACCATACAACATCGGGTGGCTTCACCAGGGACGATATCTCCATGTCAACCAACAGTGTCAATTTTCATACGACATCCAACCCTTCAACGATGAGGTATTATGTGATGTTGCCCCACTAGATGTCTGTGATGTTATTTTGGGCCAGCCATATATATGGATGTGCCAATCTATTTATGAGTCTCAACCTCGTAGTGTCATTGTTACTCTAGGGGGTCATCTCTACAAGATACTAGAGATAGTTCCAACTATTGTCCCACCTAAATAGTTTCGCAAGGTAATATCTCATACTAGAACATTCAAACTCTTCACAATATGTTCAAAAGGTGAACAGAAGGACACTACAACCACTGTAGCCTCAATCCAAGCACCTTCTATCCAACAGAAGTGGGTCGATAAGATTGTAACAAAGTGAAAAGATTCTTCCTAGACACAGTCATCTCATGTAGCGAGACTGGTTAAAAAGGTCCAACCCTTCCAAAAATGGGTTCGTGACAACCTTAAACAAGCTAAGAAACACAACTTCTCTAGTAAGGAAAGCAACTCACCAAGATTCAAATTCAACAAACACTTTCCCCTCTCCCCCGGGAACTCAATGAAATGGAAACCATTTATTCCTAAGGAAGGAGGATTGATCTAGGTGGATATCAATGGCTACCCATCTATTCCAACTGGCTCAAAACAATTTGTTGGCAATTTACTATTTTTAGCATTTTTTCAGGTCCCAAACTTTCGACGCCATTTTGAGGGCCTAAACGACATTTTTTCATGACCAGGAACCCCAATGAAAACAAAAGGCTTTTATTGATCCTATGAAAAGAATCTCCTCATCAAGACCTTTCCAACGAGCTATCATGCGCCCTAAACAAAGATTGTATGAGAAATTTACGACCCCAAGAAGTTGATGTACTAACTTACCCCAACGAGGACCACATGACTTTTTGTGCTTCATCTCCTAGGGTTAGGTTTTTGGATGTCTAGGGTTTTGACATTCGTGTTTACTGTAAAAATTCCTTTAGAGCCTAATTGTATCATCTTCTTGCAAATGAGTGTATCCATCACATCTCTTCTCAAAGATAATCTACCACCATTCTAGCGAGTCTTTCACTCTGTATTTCTACAGTTTTGTACATTTTGCTCATTAATGGAAATTATGTATTACTGTATCTCTGTGTTCATGGTTATATCTCCGATATACCTCTATTATATTATTGGATATTTGATATATCTCTATACATTTCTTTCTTATATCTCCACTCTCATTTCGTGCCAAAAATAATCTGGATCATTAGCATACCTTCAAACAATAATATAGTAACTTTAATTAGTATCAATTTATAAATGCATATTAATTTATAGTTTACTTCAATTAATTAATGGGATATAACATATATGGTTTATAGGCTTTGTACTTCTAATATTGTATTTTAATTTATAGATTCATTATATATAATTTAGTATAACATATTAGGGTTTATATTATTACATTCCTTAGCCCCAAGCTGGGCCATGCCCACACAAAAAATTTCCTCTCTGATACTATTTAATTAATAAATATGCTCTACATATGAACACACATTCATCCTAACAAAAAATAATATTCAAGCATAATTATAACAGTAATTTCATAACGAAAATATCACAATTAATCACACAAAATTCATAACAAACACATAAAAGACACTTATCTTTTGCTATAAATCACTGAATGGCTGCAAACCTCAGACATTCCTCTCGAAAATAGACTACGTTGCTCATAAACTCTCAGCAACAGGCCACCCCTGAGCTGGAGATAAAACTTCACCAAAGCAAAGGCTTCCTAATCTAGACTAAGGTCTAACATACAACAAGAATAAACTCAGGCCAAGGTGCCAACTCTAGCAACCATTCCCAACTCACAACCTCTCATTCCCCACAACCTATCCCACCCCAATAAGTGTACCCATTCTCTTCTCAACAATCCTTTGGTTGTCCCACTTCCCTTCCAGGGCTTCAATAATAGGCCAGAAAGGAAGTATTAGAGCACTGTAGCACTTGAATCACAAGGTTTATCTAATAATTGCAACTCCCACTATCCTAACACGCCAGGAAAAAAATTCTCAACAATTCTTTCACCAAGAGAAAATGCTCACAGGTCTGACAACCTGCACCTTCAGCCAAAACCACCAAGGAATTACTGTGTATAATCATCTTCAAATCCCTCCAAGCACAAGTACAATTGATGGATGGAAGG
This sequence comes from Picea engelmannii, assembly GCA_009831015.1. Classification (NCBI taxonomy): domain Eukaryota; kingdom Viridiplantae; phylum Streptophyta; class Pinopsida; order Pinales; family Pinaceae; genus Picea; species Picea engelmannii. Next base: position 84,365 of record ML816125.1, on the reverse strand, counting down.
GAGTGTAGAAACGGTAAGAATGATTGTGAGAATGATGAGGAATGAATGGAAATTACACTAACTTTCCATATTATGTATGCATGTTCCCAACTTGACACTGATCATGCTAGGAACTACATTGTCCCCACTTGGTGATACATTCCCCATCTTTAGGAACTTAGTATAAAAACAAATCCCATGATTTAAAATTTAATAATTATATATTTATTATTCCCTTGGCTTAAGCCCCCTTGACTTAGCCCCTCTTCCTAGACTCTTAGCCCCCCTTTCCCTCTAGTGGATTTCTAGCCCCCCATTCTATTTTTGTCTAATTGATCTACAACAATGATGCATTTTATTAATATCATTGAGTGTGATTACATATTACAACGATAGGATCATTGTCCTTATAGCATCCACGATCTTTGGCCTAATAATCACACAGATACTCAAGTCTCAAAACATATATACAATGACACTCTAGCCCAAATATCCTGGCTCACCGACTCATAAAGTAGATTTACATTTACAAATGGGGTTCGGCCTATGGGTATTATATTCCCCTCCCCCTTATTTATGCATTTTACTTAGTGCATTATATACACATGTACAATCCAAAAATCTTTAAAATCTTCAAAAAGATGCAGGTACTCCTCCCGCATGGAATCTTCATTCTCCCAAGTTGCATCTGCAAGGCCGTAACAGGTCCACTAGAACTTTACCATCCCCTATTGTTCGATTTCGAAGGAGCTTGACTTTCCTATCCAATATGCACACTGGATGAACTTGGAAGTCACCTTTGTGCTCCACTTGAATCAAATTCCAATCAATTACATGATTAGTATCAAGAACATACTTTTTAAGAAAAGACACATGGAATACATTATGAATTCACATGGATGCAAGTAGTGCAAGAATTTATGCAACACGACCAATCCTCTCCAGGATTTTAAAGGGTTCATAATATCTTGCTGCAAGTTTTGAATAGTTTCCTAACTTCATGGAACTTCTCCTAGCCTTCATTTTTAAGAAAACGTGGTCATCCACTTTAAACTCTCTGTGAGTTATACCCTTATCCGCATAATTTTTTGCCTATCTTGAGCATCCTTTAAATTCTACTTTACTTTCACCATCCATTCTTCCATTTCCGCAAGTGATTTTGTCCCAACCAATTCTCTTTTTTGGGGGGTTTTCCCAACTCACTAGCGTGTTTCACTTTCTACCATATAATGCTTCAAATGGGCTAATCCTTAAATATTCATAATACCCATTATTATAAGCAAACCCAACTAAATGTAGATAATGTTCCCAATTTGATGGTTTATCCATCACATACATCCTTGGCATATCCTCAATCACCTGATTGACCCTCTATGTTTTCCCATATGACTCTGGCTGATATGATGTGCTAAAATTTAGATTTGTCCCAAATCCTTTAAACAATCCTTTCCATACATTTGATGTAAATTTGGGATCTTTGTCATAAATAATTGCCTTAGGCACACCATGTATCCTGGAAATTTCCCTCATATAAATATCGACAATGTTAATTTCCTCGCAAGTTAGCTTCACTGGAATAAAATGAGCAACTTTAGTTAGCTTATCTACCACCACCATAATGGAATCATGTTGCTTCATTGTTCTAGGAAGCTTGGTTATGAAATCAATTATCACAACCTCCCATTTCCACTCAGGAATGGGAAATGGTTGTATAAAACCAACTGGATGTTTTTTCTCAGCCTTGGCCTTCTGACATTCTAGGCATATGGCTATATAACCAACCACCTCTTTTTCCATACATGGCCAAAAATATTGGCTCTTTACAACTGCAATTGTTTTATGGTACCCTGGGTGCCCAACATAAGGCACATTATGCATTTATCTTAGCACCATATTTTTCATCTCCTGATATTTATGAACATATATTATGCCCTTGAACATGAGGATTCCCTGCTCTCTAAGCTTAAAGGGTGATCCAAGTGGATATCGGTGGCCACCCACCTATTCCAACTGGCTCATTTTGGTAGTTTCAATTTGGCAATTTTGTTTCTAGTTTTTCGAGTTCCAAACTTCTGGGCCATTTTGAGGCCCTAAATAGAGTTTTTAGAGCTCACCACAGTTATATTGTTGAGAGAGTCAAATTCTGATGGAAAAATGTGTATTCCTCGGATAGACCTTTCCAACAATCTATCATGCGACCCAAATGGATATCGTATGCCAAAGTTACGCCCTCGAGAAGCTGATACACCAAATTACCCAAAACAGGGTCCACATAACTATTGTCTTTTCATCTTCTGGGGTTGGGGTTTTGGATTTTGTTTGTGATAAAAAGGCCTTTAGAGCTTCATTGTAAACCATCTTCTTGCGAATGTGAGTAGCGAACACATCTCTTCTCAGAGATAAGCTTCTATCATTCTAGCGAGTCTTTCACTCTATATTTTTACAGTCTTTTGTACATTTTCGCTCATTAATAGAAAATTGTGTATTACTGTATCTCTGTGTTTATGGTTGCATCTCTGATACATTTCTATTATATTATTGGATATCTGAGATATATATGTACATTTATTTATTATATCTCCACTCTCATTTCGTGTCGAAAATAATCTGGATCAGTGGTATCAGAGCAGGATGCTCTTGATTGTTTTTTAGTGCATGTCCCCAACAAGGTCCAAGTATATAAAGTTGGGTCTCAAGACTGTCTCTCTTGAAGACAATATCTCTCACACACCTAAGAAAACCTCCATGGCGGAAGAAAAGAAAAACGACAAAGTAGACGATTCTGATAATTTGTTGCTTGAGCAAGCTCTCACGCGACAGACGAACGAAATGATGGAGAATTTTTCCCACATCCTTGAATGTCTGCTGATAACAACAGGCATGTCTTCATCAAGCGACCACTTAAGAGGAAGATCTCCTTTCAAGGTACAAGTTAATTTTGATATTCCCATATTTGAAGGACAGATAGATGCAAATGTCTTAGAAAAATGGTTAAATCTTCTAGAAGGTTATTTCTCTATTCATAGTTTCTCGTACAGGGAAAATATCATCTTCGCACTCCTTAAGGCTCTCCCCCATGTCAAACATTGGTGGGAAACTTACTGGGATAAATGTTCCACATAGGAGTATGGAATATATGGGGCCAAGCCCACTTGGGATTTTTTTGTGGATGCGGTAAAGGAGCAATATTACCCTATTGGAAACTATGAGAACTAGTAAATGAGATGGACCACACTGCGGAAAGAGAGGGGCCATGCAGTTCCAGAGTTCACCAATACCTTCCATACCTTGTTCACCAAGATGGGTATCAAATACTCTGAATGAAATTTGGTTCTGAAATACCATGGGGCTCTACACAGATACATCCAAACTAAAATGGATAAATTTTTGGACATTTCATCACTTGGTGTTGCTTATGGATATGTTGTTAAAATCGAGCAGAAATTTAAGCACCAGAACAAACGTGAGTTTGAGTATGCAAATACGCAACAACCAAAGTATGAAAAGGACGACCCTAACAAACACTCTCTCGAAAACCAGTCCAGGCCACAGAAAAAGAAGGGTCACAGAAAGACAAAGAACGACACCGAAAAATGGTTTGATTTCCATAAATTCCCATGGCACAACACCGATGAATGTCGCTTAAAACAATCATTCGTGGTTGAGATCAAAGACAAGGAGTTGAACCCTAATTCAAAATAATTCATAAAATACCGATAGAAGACAGATCATTAACGTAGACCCCATTGCTATTGTCATGACCGCATCAATTCAACCAGAAGAACCCATAGATCCTGAAGAGGGGGAGCTCCTTTTTCATTCACATATGTGGGTGAAGGGGACCCCACTGCATTTTATTGTTGATAGCGGAAGCCATAAGAACCTCATCTCAGCAGAGGTCATCAAACAGTTGGTATTGTCGACAACACCACACCTGCAATCAAACAACATATGGTGGCTTCACCAGGGACGATATCTTCGTGTCAACAAACAGTGTCGATTTTCATACGACATCCAACCCTTCAAGGAAGAGGTATTATGTGATGTTTTCCTGCTAGATGGCTATGATGTTCTCTTAGGGAAACCATATATCTAGAAGATCCATGCTATCAATGAGTCTCAACCCCATAGTGTCATTTTTACTTTGGGGGGACATATCTACAGGATACCAGGGTTAGTTCCAACTACTATCCCACCTAAACAATGTCGCAAGGTAGTATCTCATACTACAAAATAAATCTTCTTCACAATCTAGTCAAAAGGTGAACAGAAGGATATTGTAACCACTATAGACTCGGCCCAAGCACCTTCTATCCAACAGAAGCAGGTCGAAAAGTATGCAACAAAGTGAAAATATTCCTTCTTCACACAGACTTCTCATGTATCCCAACTAGTTGAACATATTCAACCCCACCAACAACAGATTCATGACAACCTTCCACAACACAACGTCTCCAGCAAGGCAAGTAGCGCACCAAGATTCAATCACTTTCCCCTCTCCCCTGGGAACTCAATGCAATGAAGACCATTTCTTCCTGAGGTGAGAGGATTTATCCAAGTGGATCTCGATGGCCACCCACCTATTTCACCTAGCTCATTTTGGCAGTTTTGTTTCTAGTTTTTTTAGTTCCAAACATTTGGGGCCATTTTGAGGCCCTAAACAATGTTTTTAGAGATATACATAGTCAAATTGTGGGTGTAATCAAATTTTTATGGAAAAATGTGTATTCCTCGGATAGACCTTTCCAACGAGCTATCATATGCCCCAAACAGAGATTGTATGCCAAAATTACGCCCCCGGGAATTTGATACACCAAACTACCCAAAACAGGGTCCAAAAAATTGTTAGTTTTTCATCTTCAGGGGTTAGGGTTTTGGATTTTCTTTATGTTAAAAAGGCCTTTAGAGACTCATTGTAAACCATCCTCTTGCGAATGGGAGTAGCAGACACATCTCTTCTTAGAGATAAGTTTCCACCATTCTAGCGAGTCTTTCACTCTGTATTTTTAAAGTCTTTGTACATTTTCTCTCATTAATAGAATATTGTGTATTACTGTATCTTTGTGTTTATTGTTGCATCTCTGATAAATTTATATTATATTATTGGATATCCGAGATATCTCTGTGCATTTATTTATTATATCTTCGCTCTCATTTCATGCCGAAAATAATCTAGATCAGTGGTATCAGAGTAGGCTGCTCTTGATTATTTTTCAGTGCATGTCCCTATCGAGGTCCGAGTATAGAAAGTTGGGTCTCAAGCTTGTCTCTCTTGAAGACAATCCCTCTTGCATGCACAATAAACCATCCATGGTGGAAGAAAATAAAAATGACATAGCAGGTGATTCTATCAATATGTTGCTTGAGAAATCTCTCACATGAAAGAGGGACGAAATGATGGAGAATTTTTCCCACATCCTTCAACGCTTGTCGATAACAACATGCGCATATTCATCAAGAGGCCAATTTGGATACACCTCACCTCTCAAGGTACAAGTTAATTTTTTTATTCCCATATTTGAAGGACAGATAGATTTGGATGCCCTAGAAAAATGGTTAAATCTGCTAGAATGCTATTTCTTTGTTCATAATTTCTCTGACAGGGAAAAGATCACCTTCGCACTCCTTAAGGATCTCCCCCATGTAAAACTTTTGTGGGAAACTTACTTGGAGAAAAGTTCCACAGAGGATTCTAGAATATATGGGGTAGAGCCCACTTGGTATTTTTTTGTGGATGCAGTAAAGGAACAATATTACCCTGTTGGAAACTATGAGGACCAGTACATGAGATGGACCACACTGCAGCAAGAGAGGGGCCAAGAAGTTTTGGAGTTCACCAATACCTTCCATACCTTGCACACCAAGCTGGGTATCAAAGAATTCGAACGACATTTGGTTCTGAAATATTATGGGGCTCTACACAGATACATCCAAACTGAAATGGATTTTCTGTACATCTCATCACTCGGTGTTGCTTATCAATATGTTGTTAAAATCAAGAAAAAATTTAAGCACTAGAACAAACGGGAGTTCAGGTCTGCAAATTCGCAACAACCAAAGTATGATAAATATGTCCCTAACAAAAAGTCTCCCAAAAACCAGTCCAAGCCACATGAAAAGTAGGGTCATGGAAAGACGAAGAAGGACACCGGAAAATGGTGCAATTTCCACAAAATCCCCTGGAACAAAACCGATGAATGTCGCTCAAAACAGTCATTGGTGGCTGAATATGAAAGACAAGGAGTCAAACTTCATAATTTGATTCAGAAAATATTGATAGAAGACAGATCATCGACGCAGACCCCATTGCTATTGTCGTGATCGTAACAATTAAACCAAAAGAACCCACAGATCCTGAAAAGGGGGAGCGCATTTTTCATTCATAGATGTGGGTGAAGGGGACCCTACTACATTTTATTGTTGATAGTGGAATCCAAAAAAACCTCATCTCATAAGAGGTCATCAAACAGTTGGGATTTTCGACAATGCCACACCCGCATCCATACAACATCGGGTGGCTTCGCCAGGGACGAGATATTCATGTTAGCCAACAGTGTCAATTTTCATATGGCATCCAACCCTTCAAGGATGAGGTATTATGTGATGTTTCCCTGTTGGATTTCTGTGATGTTCTCATGGGCCAGTTATATATGTGGAAGCTCCATGCTATCTATGAGTCTCGACCCCGTAGTGTCATTTTTACTCTGGGGGTTCATCTCTACAAGATACCATAGGTAGTTCCAACTATTGTCCCACTTAAACAATGTCACAAGGTCGTATCTCATACTACAAAATTCAGCTTCTTCACAATCTATTCAAAAGGTGAAAAGAAGGATACTACAACCACTACAACCTCGGCCCAAGCACCTTCTATCTAACAGAAGTAGGTCAAAAAGAATGCATCAAAGAAAAAATATTCCTTCTTCAACCATACATCTCATGTATCCTGACTGGTTGAACAAATTCAACCCCGCCAACAACATGTTCATTCCATCCTTCCAAAACACAACGTCTCTAGCAAGGCAAGCAGTGCAGCAAGATTCAATCACTTTCCCCTCTCCCATGGGAAATCAATGCAATGGAGACCATTGATTCCTAAGGGGGGAGGATTTATCTAGGTGGATATCAGTGGCCACCCACCTATTCCAACTGGTTCATGTTGGCAGTTTCAGTTTGGCAATTTTGTTTCTAGTTTTTCGAGTTCCAAACTTTTGGGGCCATTTTGAGGCCCTAAACAGTGTTTTTAGAGATCACCACAATTAGACCATAATTAGAGTCAAAGTATGATGGAAAAATGTGTAGTTCTCATATATACCTTTCCAATGAGCTATCGTGCACCCCAAACAAAGATCGTATGTTAAAGTTACATCCCTGGGAAGTTGATAAACCAAACTACCCAAAATGGGGTCCAAAAAACTATTGGCTTTTCATCTTCCGGGTTAGGGTTTTGGATTTTATTTATGTTAAAAAGGAGTTTAGAGCCTCATTGTAAACCATATTCTTGTGAATGCAAGTAGCAGACACATATCTTCTCAGAGATAAGCTTCCACCATTCTAGGGAGTCTTTCACTCTGTATTTTTACAGTGTTTGTACATTTTAGTTCATTAATAGAAAATTATGTATTACTGTATCTCTATGTTTATGGTTTCATATTTGATACATTTTTGTTATAATATTGGATATCTGAGATATCTCTATACATTTCTTTATTATATCTCCGCTCTCATTTCGTGCTGAAAATAATCTGGATCAGTGGTATCAGAGCAAGCTACTCTTGATTGTTTTTTAGTACGTGTCCCTCACGAGGTCCGAGTATAGAAATTTGGGTATCGATCTTGTCTCTCTTGAATACAATCGATCTCACACGCCCAAGAAACCCTCCATGGTGGAAGAAAAGAAAAACGACAGAGAACACGATTCTATTAATCCGTTGCTTGAGCAAGCTCTCACGTGATAGAGGGACAAAATGATGGATAATTTTTCCCACCTCCTTCAACCCATGCCGATAATAATAGGTGCATATTCTTCAAGTGGCCACTTTGGAGGCACCTCGCCTTTCAAGGTACAAGTTAATTTTGATATTCCCATATTTGAAGGACAGATAGATGAGGATGCCCTAGAAAAATGGTTAAATCTGCTAAAAGGTTATTTCTTTGTTCATAATTTCTCTGACAGGGAAAAGATCACCTTCACCTTCCTTAAGGCTCTCCCCAATGTCAAACATTGGTGGGAAACTTACTGGGAGAAAATTTCCATAGAGGAGTCTGGAATATATGGGGCCAACCCCACTTGGGATTTTTTTGTGGATGCGATAAAGGAACAATATTACCCTATTGGAAACTATGTGGACTAGTACATGAGATGGACCACACCGCGGCAAGAGAGGGGCCAATAAGTTCTAGAGTTCACCAATACCTTCCATACCTTGCACACCAAGCTGGGTATCAAAGACTCTAAATGACATTTGGTTCTGAAATACGGTGGGGCTCTACACAGATACATCCAAACTAAAATGGATTTTCTAAACATCTCATCATTCGGTGTTTCTTATCGATATGTTGTTAAAATCAAGCATAAATTTATGCACCAGAAAAAACAGGAGTTCGGGTCTGCAAATATGAAACAACTAAAGTATGATAAAGACGACCCTAACAAAAAGTCTCCTGAAAACCATTCCAAGCCACAGGAAAAGAAGAGTCATGGAAAGACAAAGAAGGACACCGAAAAATGGTGTGATTTCCACAAAAGCCATTGGCACAACACCGACAAATGTCCCTCAAAACAATCATTGGTGTCCAAGGTAAAATACAAGGAGCCAAAACCTGACTCATAATCTGATTTAGAAAATAGTGATAGAAGACAGATCATCGATGCAGACCCCACTTCTATTGTCGCGATTACATCAGTTCAACTAGAAGAACCCACAGATCCTGAAGAGGGGGGGTGCCTTTTTCATTCACATATGTGGATGAAGGGGAACATGTTGCATTTTGTTGTTGATAGTGGAATCCATAAGAACCTCATCTCATCATAGTTCGTCAAACAGTTGGGATTGTTGACAACATCACACTCGCTACCATACAACATCTGGTGGCTTCACTAGAGATGAGATCTTCGTGTCAACCAACAGTGTTGATTGTCATACGACATCCAGCCCTTCAAGGATGAGGTATTAGGTGATGTTTCCCCACTGGATGTCTATGATGTTCTCTTGGGCCAACCATATATGTGGAAGTGCCATGATATCTATGAGTCTCGACCCCGTAGTGTCATTGTTACTCTGGGGGGTCATCTCTATAGGATACCAGAAGTAGTTCCAACTATTGTCCCACCTAAATATTGCAACCACTACAGCCTCAGCCCAAGAACCTTATATCCAACAAAAACAGGTCGACAAGAATGCAACAAAGTGCAAAGATTCCTTCTGCACCCAGACATCTCATGTAGCCCGACTGGTTGAACAAATTCCACACCGCTAGCAACAGGTTCATGACAGCCTTCCACAACACAATGTCTCCAGCAAGGCAAGCAACGCACCAAGATTCAATCGCTTTCCCCTCTCCCCCAATAACTCAACGCAATGGAGACCATTACTTCCTAAGGAGGGAGGATTGATCCAGGTGGATATTGGTGGTCACTCAACTATTCCAACTGGCTCATTTTGGGATTTTCAATTTGGTAGTTTTGTTTCTAGTTTTTCAAGTTCCAAACTTCCGGGGCCATTTTGAGGCCCTAAAAAACATTTTTAGAGCTCGCCACAATCAAACTAAGTACATTGTAAGAGTCTAACATAAAATTGTGTATTCCTTGGATATACCTTTCCAACGAGCTATCATGCGCCCCAAACAAAGATCGTATGCCAAAGTTATGCCCCCAGGAAGTTCATACACCAAACTTCCCAAAACATGGTCCACAGAACTGTTTTCTTTTCATCTTCCAGGGTTAGGGTTTTGGATTTTATTTATGTTAAAAATTCCTTTAGAGCCTCATTGTAAACCATCTTCTTCTGAATGCGAGTAGCAGACACATCTCTTCTCAGAGATAAGCTTCCCCCATTCTAGCGAGTCTTTTACTCTATATTTTTGCAGTCTTTGTATATTTTCACTCATTAATAGAAAATTGTGTATTATTGTATCTCTGTGTTTATGGTTTCATATCTGACACATTTCTATTATATTATTGGATATCTGAAATATCTCTATACATTTATTTATTATGTCTCCACTCTCATTTCATGCCGAAAATAATACAGATCATCGGGTCTGCAAATCCACAACAACCAAAGCATGGTAAAGACGAACCTAACCAACAGCCTCCCAAAAACTAGTCCAAGACACAGGAAAAGAAGGGTAAAGGAAAGATGAAGAATGACAATGGGAAGAGATGCAACTTCCACAAAATCCCCTGGCACGACACCGATGAATGTCGCTCGAAACAATCATTGGTGGTCGAGGTCAAAGACAAGGATCCAAACCCTAATACAAAATATGATCTAGAAAATATGGAAAATAGACAAATCATCGACGCATACCCCATTGATATTGTCATGACTACAACAGTTAAACCAGAAGAACCAGTTGATCCTGAAGAGGGGGAGCGTCTCTTCCATTCATAGATGTGGGTGAAGGGGACCTCGTTGCATTTCATTGTTGATAGCGACAGCCAGAAGAACCTCATCTCAGTTGAGGTCATCAAACAGTTGGGGTTCTAAAAAACACCACACCTGCATCCATACAACATCAGGTGGCTTCACCAAGGACGAGATCTATGTGTGAGCCAACAGTGTCACGTGTCCTATGGCATCCAACCCTTCAAGGATGAGGTAGTGTGTGATGTTTCCCCTTTTAATGTTTGTGATGTTTTTTTGGGCCAACCATATATGTGGAAACATCATGTTGTTTATGAGTCTTGACCGCGTAGAGTCATTATTACTTTGGAGGGACATCTCTACAGGATACTAGAGGTAGTTCTGACTATTGTTCCACCAAAATAGTTCCGCAAGATAATCTCTCATACTTCAAAATTCATCCTCTTCACATCCTGTTCAAAGGATGCACGGAAGGCCACTGCAACCACTGCATCCTCAACACCTTCTATCCAACAGAAGTAGGTTGCAGAAGAAAAAGAAGATATTGTTTCTTCACCTACGATGGTGCCTACACAATGCCCTGTCAATCCCAGAGACAATAGGTTGGTGGAACAGATTCAGCCCTGCCAGCAACAAGTTCGTGCAAAAAACCTTCCACAAACCAAACAGCGCAACATCTCCAACAAGGCACGTAGCTCACCAAGATCCATATTCAGAAAACACTTTCCCTGGGCACTCAACATAATGGAGACCATTTCTTCCTAAAGGGGAAGGACTGATCCAGGTGGATATTGGTGGCCACCCACATGTTCCAAAGTCCAACTGGCTCATCTTGACAGTTTTCAGTTCATCACGTTTCTCTGTAATGGGGAAATTTCTTTGTAATTGTGGGTTATGTACTTCCAGGGCTATCCTAAATTCCTACACAACATCCAAGTGGATATTGGTGGCCAACCACCTATTCCAACTAGATTATTTTGGAAGTTTTCATGTCAGTGCATATTTTTTGTACTTCTAGGGTTGTTTTGCAGCCCTAAACAACGTTTTATTGGATTTCCTTAGTCAAATTGTAGACAGAGTCAAATTTTGAAAGCATAATGCATATTTCTCAAAAATACCTTTCCAATGAGATATCACATGCATAAAACATAGATTGTATGCAAAATTTACAACCTTGGGAAGTTAGTGTACTAACTTACCCCAACGGGGCCCACATGACTTTTGGTGCTTCATATCCTAGGGTTAGGTTTTTGGATGTCTAGGGTTTTGGAATTCATCTTTATCATAAAAATGCCTTCAACGCCTCATTGTACTCATCTTCTTTTGAATGAGAGTAGTCGTCACATCTCTTCTCAGAGATAAAGCTGCCACCATTCTAGTGAGTTTCGCACTTTGTATTTTTACATTCTCTATACATTTCTTTCATAAATAGAAAACATGTGTTCTTGTATTTATTTGTTTCTGGAAATTTTTATGTGTATTTCATTGTAATATCTCTTCTTTCATTTTGTTCCAAAAATAATCTGGATCATTAATGACAACTTCAAATATCATGGATAAGTGGAAAAGACAGCTTCAAACCTTGTTGTTGTTAGGGATAAGTTGTTGAGAGGAACACTATGGAAAACAATCCATAAGTTGCAACTAGATACTTAATAAGGTGTCAGGAGAATACACTTTCAATTGTCAAAAATCAATGAAAAATGACCAACAACCAGTTCCTCAATAAGGTGGAAGGAGAACACTTGATAAATCAAGAACCAATGCAGGATGACTAGCAATCATAAAAACAATATGTGAACGATGAGGTGTCAAGCAAGATAGAGTAGGAATATGTAGAAACAATATGTCTCCAAACTCTTCACACACACACACACACCGCTAAGGAAGAAGTGAAGCAATCAGAGAGATAATTTCAAAAAAAAAACTCTAAGAGCAATGACATGAATCACCAAAGCAAGTATACAATGTTTCAAGAATGCATGTATGATCATAGAATATGAAGCTAAAGGTGATCCAATAGGATACAAGTGTCGACAATCAACTGAAGTGCTTCAATCAAGAACTTGAACATGATCTCACAAGGACCATTAAGTTCAACATGTGCTCAAATATGTAAACTCAGTTGTAAATATATTCTAATCCCAAGGGATGATTACCCATGGTACAGTAGCACTCCTAGAAGAAGTTTGAAACATTGTCACCACCAAAATGAAATGAAATGTGGTCATCAATACACTAACCAAGTCTCCAAAAAATATTGTCCAAAAAAAGTTCCATTCGACTAGAAAACAAGACAATACGGTCTGGTCGACAAACATTTGAATGAATCAATGACAAGAATGAGGAACATTGTATGACCATATAGTTGATGATACAACTCTGTATGAATTGCTAAATAATCTATAAAAATTATGGCATGAACATTCATCAATCCAACCATAGTTTATCTTGGTAGGGTACACCGGTCTAGAGTTTTTCCCTTCACGTCTTCTCTACAAAGATTTGAAGGCAGAACTACCGTGTTTCCCAGAATTCTAATTCTTGGGTAAAGTCATATGATTCTTATGAATGTGATGATACAGAACATATTTTTGTTTTGCAGGCTTAGGTCTATGAGTACAACCCTATACATCGCCAATACTATCATCTGCAACAACATTTTCAAGTTCTGGCATATCCACTCAATCAACTTGTTCAGGATAATTAGAAGTAGGTTTTTCTTCCAACAACTCAGAATAAACTTCTCTTGCAACCAAGAGCACTTTCCCGGATTCAACGAGGCCATGTGTATACTGTGAAGTAGCAGTATCATATCCAAGACTTACTCTATATGTATGTGTCTCGTGGGTAATAGGATCAACAATACCATGTCCATTCTTCCCAAGTACTCCTTCGGTATAGCCCATTTTTCTCAGCAGTCAAGACCCAATACTTGTAGTGTGCTTTTAAAATCTAGGAGAAACAACATTATGAATGGAAAATAAACCATGAAAATAATTAGAATCATCAATATCGATTGTCTGATAGGAAATAGTATTTTTCTCAGCACTTTGCAATTGACTGAATTCTACTATCAACCTATGAATAGTTTGATTTTTCTCAGCCAACTGTAGCAACAAGGAGTCATGAGCCTTATTCAAATCCCGATATTCATTGCAAAATATGTTGTTATCTACTTGAATAGGAGTGCATTCTTCACGAATCTCATCGACATCATCAATATGGTCATACAAAGAAGCCAAAATTTTCCATAACGTGACTGGGTTTTCTTCATCTTCTATATGTTGTTGTAGACTATCTAAGACAGTTTTCCAAATGAGACATATTTCCCATTCACACTAGTCCTCCCATTTACCATTGACGATGTTCCATAGATTCTTGTCTCTGAGAAGTTCAAACACATTGCTCTTCCAAACAATATAGTTAGTGTCTATTAACTCAAGAACTAAAGCAACCTCCAAAGTCATGATGAATAAATCACAGAAACTAAGAAACTAATGCAAAGAGAACTCAATGGAGAGAAGAATAAACCGAATCTCTCCATGTTCCACTGTAAATATAAATGGAAAATCTATATATCTACAAAAAAAAAGAGGAAAATGATATCCCATGTCTGCAATAATATCTCACCAAACTAGATTTGCAAAAAAGGAGTGAATCTAGATTCTAGATACTGTAAAATTGAGAAGGATTAGTATAAACCTTTAAAAAAAATGTGTTTCCTCTGTTTAGAAATGTAAATAGTACCCACCAAGAAATTGCAGTCGTATGATGTGTGGGGAATCCAAGTTGTAGTCGTACAGACTTAGGCATACACATAGAGAGTGATATGAAGCGCATAAACCCTTGGATCTGAGGTAAAAGATTTGGATGGTTGCAAAATGATCGGATCACCTCTAAACAAACAAATCGATCCCCAAAAAAAATATTGGACTCTAATAAATAATCAATATGAGGAAAAATGGTTTGATCTAAGTAGAAAATGCAATCGTACGTGAGAGAACTACATCCCCGCGACATATCAGTTGCTCAAACAACAGATCAAACTCCCAACAAGTAATTTTTTGCAATAAAAATAGATGGATTGGCCACCAACACCTTTGAACGTGGTCATACATTGTAAATCTCCCTCTGATCAAGAAAATCCTTCCTCTGGTCAAGAAAATACACCCTTAAACAAGGGAATCGACATGCAAATTGATAAATCCCCACAAAATGTGTTCATATTCAGCCGCATAATAGATAAATTCTCCCCTCGAAGAAAAATCAACCCTCCAATCAAACCAATCGTTGCAGCCAAGGATAAATTGGCCTTCAAACACACAAATCGACCTTTGATCATGGAAAAATATGACCTGCATCTGCAAATTGGCCAAAAAAAAAGAGTATGTACAGAAAAAAACAAAAAAAAAATGAAAAAAAAAAAACAATTATATGGTTTGTATGATCCATGGAGAGGCAAGTGAGTGGTTTTTGGATGATTTGAGAAATATGCATAAAGATATAATGATATATATTGGTCTAAATTCCTCTGCCTGCATCAATAAATAGTAAATCAATGAGAGAAAGAACCAAGGGAGAGAAAATAATGAGACATGTATTTATGTGGTAAAACCGCAATGTGGGGAAACATCCATAGAATATGGTCTTTTTATTCCTTAAGTAAATTCTCCAATATTACAAGAGAAATCCTCCATATGGATTACACCATACTCCATTTCACCCTAAAGGTTGGCCTCCTTCACCTCTATTATATATGAGAGAGTGAAAGGAGAACAATTCCCATAATACATGTGGGTTAAACCCTTTTTACAATATAAAGAGTTATTGAAGAATAATATTACAAACTTTCATATCCATTTAATCTAAGACCACTAGGAAATCATTAACACATTCTAACATCATCAACTTGGTTCTTTAATTGGGTTAGCCTGTTTTTGAAGTCTCCAATTTCTTCAGAAGTCATGTTTCATTTTTTATGAGAAATACCGATAGTATTTCTTGTAGAACCCTTTTCCATGTGATAAAAAAAAATAATACTCCTTTGTTTTCTCGTTATCACAAATTTTGAATCACCAAAAATAGATCTTCCAATAAAAAGTTGTGCCAATTGTAAGTTACATGGCTTTCAAACCCTAATTTTGAGTATGTTTGGATGGTTGATCTTTGTCCCGATATATCTATGAACTTCGAACCCTTATGAATCTAAATTTTTTTCTTGTAGTCCTTTGATATGGATTCTAAATTCCTAAAAATTTCATAGTCTGAACCTTCACTGATAAAAAGTTATAGCAAAGATACCAAAATGTCTTGTTTAAGACTAATTTCAAAATTAGTAACAAACCCCAAATTCCATGAGATATATCTCACAAATTATAATGATTCAAAATATGAAAAAATTTCCACATATAACTCACTATGGCTCCTCGGGATTATGAAAATTTCATAGTCTGAAACATTATCAAAAAAAAAATTACGATGAAATTCCAAGATGACTTGTTTAAAATTGATTTGAATATTAGTCCCAATCCTTCTCATCCATGGAATATTTCTCCAAATGTTTAGAGGATAAAATTTTGACTACATGTAGTATGACATTTCTCCTCAGTCTCCACAAAATTTTA
>ML816125.1:27677-60682 GCA_009831015.1 Picea engelmannii | reverse complement strand
CTCATCAGTGGAGATATACTGGAGAACCACTTCTCCCCTTTGGAATTTATTACAAAGAAAATAGTACTTGATCTTAATGTGCTTTGACCTGTCATAGAACACCAGGTTCTCTAAAATTTTCACACAACTCTGATTATCGCAATATATCACGATCGAATCCAGCACTTGATCAAATAATTCAGAAACCAGCTTACGGAGCCACACTTCTTTCGTACAAGCATCACAAGTTGCAATATATTATGCTTCTACAGTGTTGAGTGCAACAGAATTTTGTTTCTTGCTAGCCCATGATATCATGGCAAGTCTCAAACTGAAACATATCCAAGAATCACTTATTTTGTTATTTGCACTCTCTTCCCAATCTGAATCGATAAATCCATGCAATTGTATAACATAACTCAAACGTCCCACAAAGAAAATATCCGACTAAGTATTCTCCAAATAGACTAACGAGCCATTCAATTGTCAATACAAGGACAGGTCTACTAGATCAGAGTCTCTCATCTTCTTTAGATCTGTCATCGTGGGAGTTTTCCATATATTTGTAATTCATTATCCCGGACTTCTGAAGAACCATTTCGATACACTTCCTCTATCATAGGAAGTTTTCACCATGCTTCTATTATACATGAGAGGTTCTGCACCAAGTTGCTTGAATCCATACAAGGTCTTCTTCCATCTGCATACATGGGTCTCTTTTTGGTATACCTCAAAACCTTGAGGTTGCTCTACATATGCTTATTCTTCAATTACTCTATTGAGAAGAACAATCTTTACATCTGTCCGATGTAAACTCCAACCCATGGCTATTGCAAGAGATATAATGGCTCGGTTAGAGGTATATATGGTTACTGGAACAAGTTTTCATCATAGTCTTATCCCTCCTTCTAGGAGAACCCTCTAGCCCTGAATCTCGCCTTGTATTTATCAATGCTTCTATTTATATGTCTTTTTCACAATTTCTCACATACATTGTTCTTCATCAAAACTTCCTTCTTCAACTTTGGAGTCCATGGAATATTTTATAGATTCCATGCCCTTTCTTCCTGAAGGTTCCAACTTCTTCATTTTGTCATAAGAACATAAATGTAGATGGACAATCAGGGATATTCAAGGCTTATTTTCGAAGAATACTTCTTCTAGAGTCACGTTTAACACTTGTTGCTTATCATGGTTGCTACTTCCAATTAAGAACATGGACAGGTACTTCATATTATTCATAGATTCTTCAATGGATCATATTATTGGGGATTAGCTCCCTCCTAATCCCGACTTCATGCCTAAATGAGAAATATGCATGCTCTTCTTTTGGAATTCTGTAATTATCTCCCTCCATTTGAGAGAGTCCATTCTTCTGTCTGCATCCTTCTTTCTTTCTGCAAAGTGTCACAAGTCTATTTTAGTTTCCTCTTGATTACTGACTTCTTTATGAGTTTGAATCCCTCTAAGTCTCTTTAAGTTTTTTTCTATTTATTCTGATTGTTGCCCATCTGGTAGTTGTTGCATGAATTGTGTCATCCTTATAAACTTCTTCTATGATAGCTTCCGCAAAGATTGTTCATCAAACATATTTCACAAGGGTAGCTACCTGGAACAACAACAACAAGAGAAAACAATAAATATCTCTCTAGAGGAAATGTTAGTTCATCTTGAAAACAAGTACAATAAGCATCTATATCAATGGTATTCATATGCAGTCAAGTATTCATTACACCTATCAATAATAAAACCTTTCAAAGACTGTTTTCATAATTTGTAATGTAGAAACTATCACCCTTGATATATACAAATTTGAAGCTTAACAATTTAATCAAACCTGGAACCTGAAGCCTCAACTGCTATGGAGGGTGTGTTTGTTCCTCTGAATGCACTAAATCCAAGATTAAAGCTTAGACAATGTCTCTAATATTTTCCCTGCAAACACACTCATGTTTTTCTAGATGATATAATTTGGATAGCATATACAAGTGCATACCTTTGAAGTCTTGTAGCATCGTCCAGCATGTCTTCCAATCTGAAACTATATACCATCTTAACAAGAGGATATTAGAAACTGAATCAGAGGATTTAATGATTAGAACAACCTAGAAACTCTAAAATTTCAACTTTGACCACAAAATCAATTTGACCAGAAGTCAACCTTTGAATTTGACCAAAAATTCAAACCTAACATTTTTTGCTAGTTGATGGTACCAAGAGGTGCGTTAGGCTAGGACACACTAGGATGTCAAGGAATTAGGTCAAAAGCTTCATCATAAGTGCCCGAACACAAGGGTTAGGGTTTGTTGCAGCTGCATAATTAGAAAACCTAGCTGCACTTGTAATTGGTGCTACAACGAGCTTAAAAAATAACTTCCCAATATATATTTCAGTGGTTAGACTGTCTGAAGATAGGTTGGGCCCATAACTTATTAAAATTAAAGAGATGTGTTCATTTTAACATAGAAAATATCATTATTGCCACCCAACCATACGCATGCACTAGAACCAACAGATAACCAAGAGAGCTCATCTTTCTCCAAAGATATCTCACCAAACAGAAAGTCCCAAAGCCACAAAACAAGAACAATACTCAGTTGCAACAGTTGTAGTTGCAGCAGTTGATGTAGCTGCAGTTACAGTTGCAATTACCAAGAATACCGCCAATAGCCATCACCAAGAACACCACCAAGAGATACTAGAAGATAGGGCACACATCTTAGGCTATATGGTGCTAGAGAGGGACCAAGAACCATCCCAGAAGATCCACCTTCCATCCTTGCAGCTGAAGCTCCAAACTTGCGCCAAACTTGATTGAGTGTGTGTGTACAAATGAGCTAGATCACCTCTTATTTATAGTGGTTCTTTTCATGTGTCTGGGCCAACTTATCCTTTTAGAATCTAATACTTTAATATTAATTCTTTTACTGAGCCGACTTGTCTTCTAGGGTTTCTACACATGTTTTTAGGGTTTGTCTTGCTTCTGGAATATTCTATTCTAGTCAAAGGTTACACATCGAGGTTAATACCTCCCGTAGCTACCATAATATCAACAAAACTAACCCTGAAGGAGTGCAATAAAAAAAACAGAGGTTAAATTTCATTCATGAGCCAATTTTCCATGTTTCTTTCCAAAAAACGATTCACCAAATTCCATTTTATTTACCCAAATTTTATAGCATAAAAGTATTTGAAAATTATATAAAATCCTTAGAAATTTTAATATTTTTACAAAATATGGCCAAACATTTTATGGTTGGAATTGAAATAGTAAGTTTCACCTAGGTTTTTAAGTATGGATCCTTAAAATTTTCCCTAAAGGAGTAGACATTTTAAGGTTAATTTTATGGTTTTTTCTACAAAGTAGCGATTTTTTAGACCATGGTTTAAAAAATGTTGTGCAATTTTACTCCCCCCGCCCCACCCCGCCCCCCGAAAAAAAAAGGGCGTTGTTGCTTTTGTTGCAATGGTACAAGCTATTGAGGATTATGTTTAAAAAATGTTGCAATTTTAAGCCCAAAAAAATAGGGGTTATTTGTAGCACTAGTTTTTAATTTGGTGGCTGATTTTAACTTTTGGTTGCAATGGTACAAATTGTTAAGGCCACAGTTTCAAACAAGTTATAATTTAAACTTAAAAAAAATTGCTCTTGGTGGCACAACTTTTTTATTCAAGTTTTGATTTTAAGGTTTTTGTTAGCAATGATATGGGTTTTTAAGGCCATGGTTGAAAAAAGTTGTGTTTTAACCCTGAAAAAACAAAAAAATAAATAAATACAAGTGCTACTGGTAGCATGACATTTTGTTTTGAGGGTTGATTTTGGTGTTTTTGACATAAAAATATGGATTTTAAAAGTTAGAGTTCTCATTTTGATGTCACATTTCTCATTAAGTTGGTAACTATATTCTCTATGGAAAGATATATAATAAAGCTAATTATATAAAAATAGAAATGAATTCACGATATATTCATACAAAGACATAATAAAATAGGAAAAATATCAACTCCAAAATTCACATTAAATAAATATTCTATACACTAAGTTACAAACATCATGATGCTTTACAACTCAACTTGTATCTATACGAACCAAATTTCCTTGTAAATTTAACCCAAATATAATAAAAAAAAACAATGTATAAATAATAATTCAGCCCAAAGGAATACAAAGTGTTTCCCATAACATATGTTCATATTTAAAACGAATTAGTGTATATGTGTGTAGAAGATGAAGAGACCGAGATAAAGATGACTCTTTGTGACTAGTGTTAGCACATCAAGGCCTATGTGTATCTGTGAAGAGTTGCACCAAGGTAGGGTGAAATGTTTTAGCTTAACTAGACTCTAAAGTAGTGTGATCAAGTATACAAGTGTTTTCTTGACATATCATGTAGCCAATTTTGCATCACTAAAGCAATGCAATCATACCTATATAACAATTATAATGACTTTTAGAAATGTGTTTCCTTTGATCAAGGGCTCGGTGAATCTAACTCTATTCATGATTATTGATTTCTTTCCAAAATATTGAAGAAAGCTGTTAATTGTACTTGAATATTATTACCATTCAATTCAACTTTGATATGATATCACAGTTAATAAGGTTCATGTGAATAAGTAAAATTTCAATTTGAGTAGAAATCACTTCGCTTTTGAAATTTTCTTCCTCGCCGTGTCACGTTTATGAGATTGTTAAGTAGTGAGATGCTTTGTTCCTTTGGTAACAAATAATGGTTAACCTAGGTAACCTCATTATGTTTTTGGTAAACAACTAACCTAGGTAACCTCATTATGTTTTTGGTTAACTTAGCATGAATACAATGAATACATGTATTAATAATGTTTTCATTATGTTTTTGGTTAACTTAGCATGAATACAATGAATACATGTATTAATAATGTTTTTCTTTTTGGTGCATTCCCTTCCAATATTCTTAATAATAGGTTGATTAAAAGGAGAATCCTTCTCTCTATGTGTATTGGCACCTATGTTGGAGATGTGTTGTATTATTTTTATGTACATTGTGCATTGTGCATTTATGTACAAGGCATTAGTTATGACATGTGGACTATACATTCATCAAAGAACATTATTTGGGTTTAGCCAATGGTGTTATTTTTTTTTATTTTTTTACACTTTCGATTAATCCAAGTTAGTCAATTAAGGTTTTTAAGGTTTTGGATATAATGAAATACCTAAATGTTGCATTGTGAATGGTTAATTTATTACAATGAAGAAGTTAGAGGTGCAACTCGAAGTTAGGAAATTTTTCTCAGTTAAGGGTTTCAAGGGCAAATATCTGTGTATTGTATATTTTCTTAAGAATTTGTATGTATTTCTTCACTTGCAAGGGTTTATATGGTACCATAATGAGGTTATTAGATCCAATGGGATGCCTTTGTTGCTACGATTTGTTGAAATATTGTAACTACGAAGAATATTCTAATTATAATTGAGTTATTTTTATATAGATCAAATCCCCTTTTGTGGATTGATCATGTCGGGATTTGTATAAGACCAAAACTCCTTTTGTGGATTGGACAAACCATAGTTATATGGTGTTGTTTATAAAGTCATCCCCTAGGGATAATTAAAGTGGTTTTAACCACTAGTTGAAGAAGTCGGCCTAGCTTGGTGAAAATACACAACCCTAGTGCCTCCCAACTAGTATAAATAAGTCAAGATGGCGCCTCACTTACTCACTCACTCATTCACTCAACAAGTGCACATATTTTGGATGTAGTTGCAGTTGCAAGAAGAAGGAGAGAGAGGTGCATTGCTTAGTCTTGGATATTCTTGGTGGTTTGGTCTTTTATCTTGGCATTGTATTGGCAATCTATATTAAGGAAGTTTTGTTGGGTTTTCTCCCCCATGAGGGTTTCCCAGGATAAAATATTGTGTACCTTGTGATTGTGTTTCTCTCAATCATCCTTCTTATGTTATTACTATCTAGTAAATTGAAAATAACTTAATAGCAGCTCTAGGTTTAACATGGTATCAGAACTAAACCGAGTAGAGAACCTTTCACTGGGTAACAAAAAATGTCACTATTGTCGTACAAGAAATTAGCGGTTTTTATTGGAATGTAATTTCTTACTAAAAACCATCTAGGGAAGTGTGCCCTAGCCTAGCGAACTCATTGATAGCTTGAGTGCACCTTTTTAGTGGCCAGAGCCTCCAGAAAGTGAAATCCTAGTTTTTACTGGTACCAGAAAACCAGGAAACCAGAACTAGTACCAAAAGTACCACTCCAGATTTACGCATGTCCCGTTTCAAGGGACAAAAGTTGAAATTTTTTAAATCTGACAACTCCAGCATACTTGCCTCAACCCAACGCACCTCCTGGTAAGATCGGATTCAATTTCTGAGCACTTTCATTTTTTGGTCATTTTATCAGCTCTAGGTCAAGATGTCTACAAGCACTAAGCTTGTTGACAAGTTAGAAGGTGTGGAAAAATGTTGTGCATGGAAGTATAGGATTTCACTCATTCTTGAAGAGAATTATCTTGCAAAATTCATAAAGGGAAATGTACCAGAACCCGAAGAAGATGTAGCCAAATCAAAGTACCAAAAGGATATGGTTAGGGACAAAAGAATCATTGTAGACTCTATTAAAGACCACTTGATCCCTCAAGTGTCTTATAAGAATACTCCAAAATAAATGTTTGATGCCCTAACCAGAATGTATGAAGGAAGGAATATCAACCGGAAGATGAATCTAAGAACCCAACTCAAGAATACAAAGATGTAGAAAGGAGAAATTGTTCATGACTATTTCTCTAAGGTTTCTCAATTCAAGGAACAACTAGAAGCAATTGGAGACAACCTAGATGAATATGAAATCATAATGAAATCTCTTAATGGTCTCACAAGACCTTGGGATGCCTTCATCCAAACTGTTTGTGCAAGAAAGGAAAAACTCCAATTTGACAGTCTTTAGGAAGAATGTGTTCAAGAAGAAGCAAGAGTAGCCAACCGAGAAGCAGTACTATTAAGGGATGAATATCGAGCCCTAGATGTTCATGATAAAGGAGGAAATAAAAGTTCTCACTTCCAAAAGGAAACTCACCTTCATAAGGAATCTCACTCCCCAAAGAGATTCATCCACTTCCATAAAGAATCTCACCCTTCAAGGAGATTCCAGAAATATCAAAAGGGTCAAAGAAGAGAAAAAATATTTCTCCTCTTATCAATGCTATCATTGTGATACGATGGGACACATTGATAAGAATTGTCCAACGAGAAGGGAAGAATACAAGAAGAGAAATAACAAAATAAATCATGCTCATGAAGTTGAAGATGATGAGCCACCCACAAAGATGATTAAAGAAAAGATTGAAGACTATGTTTTATTCTCTTCTCTCTCAGGATCCATGACACCTGGACAGGATACTTGGCTCATAGATAGTGGTTCTTCTAAGCACATGACAGGTCAGAGAGACATTCTCTTTATCCTTACAGAAAAGAACTTTCCCCAGAATGTTACACTCGGAGATGATTACCAGTACCCTATCAAAGGAGTGGGATAATCCACCTACAAACTTGATTTAGGGACTCCAATGAAAATGAAGGATGTATTATATGTACCAGGTTTGACAAAGAACTTACTTTCTATCTCATCTTTAGATAAGAAAGGTTTCAGGGTTTCTTTCATAGATGGTGAAGTTCTTATGTGGCCTAAAGGGAAAACCATAGAAGATGCAATTGTTATTGGAACAAAAGAAGGTGTCTTGTATAAGTTAAAAGGTCACTCAAATGCATCATTGACTCACTCCATTGAGATTCCATGTGAACTTTGGCATAGAATACTAGCTCACATCAACTACAAATCCTTACCATAGGTAAGCAATGTAGTTACAGGTCTAACATAATTCAAGGTTGATCATGAAGGTGTGTGCAAGAGATGTGCACAAGGAAAGAACATTAAGAATCCTTTCTCAAAGAGCGACAGTAAAGAAAAAGGAATCTTGGAGCTCATCCACTCAGATGTACGTGGCCCAATTCCATCAACCTCTCTAAGTGGGTATGTATATTGTGTGTCATTTATTGATGATTATTCTCGCAAGACTTGGGCTTACTTCTTGAAGTCAAAAGATGAAGTATTTGGAAATTTCAAAGAATTCAAAGCCTTGATAGAAAATCTCTCCGAAAGAAAGATCAAGATACTCAGGTCAGATAATGGAGGAGAAAACACCTCAAAATAATTTGTAATCTTTTGCAGAAATGTCGGGATTAAGAGGGAGCTCACTACTCCCTATAATCCTCAGAAAAATAATGTAGCATAAAGAAAGAATAGAACAATAATGGAAGCAATGAAGACTATGATCCACGATCAATATCTTCCAATGCACTTATGGGATGAAGTAGCAAGAACATCAGGTTATGTCCAAAATAGATTATCCCAAAGTGCACTTGGATTCAAAACCCCTGAAGAAATGTTCTACAAAAACAAGCCAAAAGTAAGCCATTTCAAGATATTTGGTTGTCCAATGTTTGTACACATTCCAAAAGAAAGAAGAACTAAGTTGGACTCTTCAGGAAAGAAGGGAATATTTGTTGGACACTGTGAGGTCTCTAAGGCCTTCAAAATTTATGTAAACGGTTACCATCATATTGAGATCAATAGAGATGTGACCGTTGATGAAGATGCAACACTCATGAGATCAATGAGATGCCAACTTGAAGAAGTATATGAAAAAGAACTTGTAGCTCCCAAAGTTGCAGAACCAGTGAAGGAAGAAACAGTTACCCCTGATGATGATATTCCAAAAGATCGTGATACGATAGAATCTCAAGAACCTCCCCAGATGACGATCTCTCACAAGAGAAAGCCAACTTGGGAAAGGGAACTTATTCAAAATGGAGAGAAGTAGGGTGCCCTAGAAGGAACCATGAGACAAAGCAAGAAACCTAAGCCATACTCGAGTTATATGGCCTTGATGTGTGATCTCATAGAGAAGGAACCTACTTTCTTTGAAGAATACATCCATAAGAAAGAATGGGTGGATGCCATGATAGAAGAATACCAATCCATTATAAAGAATGATGTATGGGAAATAGTTTCCAGACCAAAGAACAAATATGTGGTATCTTCCAAATGGATATACAAGATAAAACATGCTACATAAGGAAGTATTGAAAAACAAAAACCAATATTTGTAGCTCGTGGATTTTCCCAAAAGGAAGGCATTGATTATGAAGAGACGTTTGTTCTTGTAGCCAGATACACTTCTATCAGAACAATCATGGTTCTTGCAGCCAAGATGAAGTGGAAGTTACACCTAATGGATGTGAAAACAACCTTCTTAAATGGTGTTATTGAAGAAGAAGTGTATATAGAACAACCACAAGGGTTTGAAGTTGAAGACAGAAAGACTCATGTATGCAGGTTGAAGAAAGCTCTGTATAGATTGAAGAAAGCTCCTAGAGCTTCATATGGCATAATTGATAGTTTCCTGACGAGCTTGGGCTTTACCAAGAGTAAATATGATTCTAACCTTTACTTCAAGGTTACGAACGATGATCTAGTTATATTACTACTATATGTAGATGATTTATTCTTGACGGGAGAAGAAAATATCATCACAGATTGTAAGAAGAAGCTCGCTGCAGAATTTGAGGTGAAATACCTAGGCCTAATGAATTATTTCTTAGGTCTTGAATTTTGCCAGAGCCCAGAGAATATATTCCTTAACCAAGGGAAGTATGTAGTTGAAATACTGAAGAGGTTTGACATGTTGGAATGTAAATCCATGAACACACCCATGGAAACAAAGTTGAAGCTCTTGGTTGATACTTCGTTAGAATTGGTTGATGCCAGTCTATATAGACAGATCATTGGATCGTTGATGTATCTGACGAATACCAGGCCAGATATAAGTTTTTTTGTGAACACATTGATTCGGTATCTGGTAGAGCCCAGACATGTTCACCTTGTTGTTGTAAAACATGTGATGAGATACCTTAAGGGTACATTGGAATATGGTCTTTGTTATACTGGAGATCATGACTTCAGACTACATAGATATACTGATTCAAATTGGGCTAGAAGTGTTTCTGATAGAAAGAGCACTTTAGGATTTTGTTTTAGTCTGGGGTCAGCCATGACTTCATGGCAGAGTAGGAAGCAATCTAGTATTTCTCTCAGCATGACAAAAGTAGAATACATTGCAGCATGTTCTACCAGTTGTAAATCCATATGTCTTTTGAAGATGTTGACAGGTTTATTCGATCTAGAGATGGAATCCATTGTGATTCTATGTGATAATTAGAGTTGCATAAAGATGGCGGAGAACCTTGTGTTCCATGACAAGTCGAAGCACATAGAAATCCGATATCACTACATTCGTGATATGGTGCAGAGAGGAGCTATAAAACTCCAATATGTTGGCATAGATGAGCAGGTTTCATATGTCTTAACCAAGCCTCTGTCTCTTGTAAAGTTTGAACACTTTTGAGACAAGCTTGGTATAGTCTGAAAGGACCTCCCTTGAAAGGGGGAGTGATGTTGATGATACTATGGTATCCTGACCAACACCAGGTAACTCGGTTAAGATTGTATATCCTAGGGGATTGATCATCCCTGGATAGATCCCGAAGGTCCGATAAGGACGGTCTGTCAGAGTACTTGTGCATGTACATGCCAGTTTTGGTCAGTAGTGGTAGCTCCGTTAGGATTTTATATCCTAGGGAATATTATTATTCCTGGGTAGATATCGAAGGTACGGTAAGGACGGTCTGTTAGAGTACCACGTGGTAGCTCCGTTAGAATTTTACATCCTAGGGAATCTTTTGATTCCTGGGCATATCCCTAAGGTCCGGTAAGGACAGTTTGACCAAGTAACACAAAATGTTGTTGCACCTGCCTCATTATGTTTCTATATGATGATGTTGTTGTTATCTCAACCTTGTGTTGATGATGTTGTTGTTTCAACGTCGTGTTGTTGTTGATGATGATGTATCAACCTCGTGTTGTTGTTGATGATGATGTATCAACCTCGTGATGTTGTTGATGATGTTGTACTAACCTCGTGATATTAATGATGGTGTTGATTATGTTGTTGCCTTAGAGTTATGCTAATTGATGTTGATGCAGATGTTGGTGATGCTACTCCAGCTCCATGCTATGAAAGATGATGTTATTGATGATGAGAAAAACTCCTGATGATTTATAGATGTGTCAGTCAATGTTACAAATGTTGATGATGTTACTTGCCTCTCTCTCTCCTGATGATGTTGTAGAATACCCTTCTTGTTAAGGGTGAGTGTTGAAATATTGTTACAACAACGAAGAATATTCTAATTATGATTGAGTTATTTTTATATAGATCAAATGCCCTTTTGTGGATTGATCATGTATAGATTTTTATAAGATCAAATCCCCTTTTTTGGATTGGTAAAACCATAGTTATATGGTGTTGTTTGTAAAGTCGTCCCCTAGGGCTAATTAAAGTGGTTTTAACCACTAGTTGAAGAAGTTGGCCTAGTTTGGTGAAAAGACACAACCCTAGTGCCTCCTAGATAGTATAAATAAGTGAGGACGACACCTCACTTACTCACTCACACATTCACTCAACAAGTGCGTATATTTTCAAGGTAGTTGCAGTTGCAAGAAGAAGGAGATATAGGCTCATTGCTCAGTCTTGGATATTCTTGGTGGTTTGGTATTTTATTTTGGCATTGTATTGACAATCTATATTAAGGAAGTTTTTGTTGGGTTTTCTCCCCCATGAGGGTTTCCCATGATAAAATGATGTGTACCTTGGGATTGTGTTTCTCTCAGTGATCTTGATTATGCTATTATTGTCTAGTAAATTGAAAAGAACTTAATAACAACTCTAAATTTAACACGGTTCAACTTTTCCTTGATAGAGAAAATTTATTTTGGGTATTCTTTCTGTTGGAGCTATGAACTAGTGATTCTTGTGTGAAAAGAGAATGCCGAGCAGTTCCAAAATAGAGATTGAGAAATTTAATGACCAAATATTTGAGCTATCAGAGATCGATATGGATGACCTTCTTATGGATAAATAACAATGGGTCAATGTGGATCATGGTACTGCACCTATGAGTATGATAGTGGCAGAGTGGATGAAGTTAGATATGAAGGAAAATACTATGATCTAGTTATGCCATTGAGATTTAGTGTTATTGAATGTCTCGAGAGAATCCACATGGAAAGGTGATATGGGATAAGATAGGGGATTTGTATTAGTACTGTGAGTCTTTGGTAAACAAACATTTTCTTCAAATGAAATTGCACCTCCTAAGAATGAATGTCGACGAATCCACAAAAAAGCATCTCAATGCCTTTAACACTGTGGTAAGTTTGTGGTTGTATGTTGGTATCACAATTTATGAAGAAGATAAGTTCATTAGTATACTATGGTCCTTTCCAAATTCATGGGATAGCCTAGTTGTAGAAATTGGGAGTAATGCAACCACAATGAAGCTTGGCAATGTGGTTGCATCCTTGTTAGCAAAAGAAATAAGGTGGAAACCATGGACAGTCAAACCAAGGATGCGGTGTTTGTGAAAGATTTCCCTATAGGTAGAAATAAAAATAAGTATTCAAGGGGAAGATCCAAATCTCCATGAAAATATATCAAGAAATTTTGGAATTTGGTAAAGCTAGGAATTATAATAAATATAGTAGATCAAAAAATGTTTATAAAAGAAGGGGATCTGATGATGATGTTTTCACAAAAGGGAATGCCTCCTTAGAAAGAGGGGATGTTTATTTGGACTATACAAGTACACATTCAAATCACAATGCATGGTTGATCTACTCAAGTGCATCTTTTCACGAATTCTCAAAATGAGTGGTTTTGTGAATACAAAAAGTATAATGGAGGTGATGTCTTTGTAGAGATGACTCAACAACCAACATCATAGAACTTAGAAGGGTCTACTTGTTGCTTGAATATGGAATGGTTAAAATCTTTCCCAGTGTTATGCATATTGTCTTGGAAAGAAACTTGATATGTATGAGGAAGATGAGTGATGTGAGTATGCAAATTATATTTGAAAAATATACATGCAAGATGGTTCGAGGAGAAACAATGTTGTTGAGTGGAGCTAGGATTGGAACTATATACAAGCTATTTGGAATATCTATTACTGATGGGTGCAATAGTATTTTTGTTCTTGAGAGTGAAATAGACATAACACATATTCTTTCTATAGATAAGACAATGATTTGGTATCAAAGAATGGGACATATTAAAGAGAAGGGACTTTGTGCTTTACACAATAAAGGTTTGGTTGAAAGTATCTATGATTGTTCTTTATATTTTGATTTCTATGAACATTATGTATATGATAAACATAGTCAAGTGAGATTCCCATATAGTGCTACAAGACCAAAAGGGATCCTAGAGTTGATACATAGTGATGTGTTTGGACCTGTACCTATTCCATCACTAGGAGGATCTATGTACTAAATCTCATTTATAGATGATTTATCCAAGAAAACATGGTTGTATTTCCTACAGAAGAAATATGATGTTTTCGATAAATTTGAAGAGTTTAAGGATCTTGTATAAAATCAGACATAGAAGAAAACAAAATTTCTAAGGTGGATAATGGAGGAGAGATCTCTGGGAATTTTTTTGAGTAGTTATATAAATAATGTGGAATAGAATGAAAAAATACAACTCCATACACACCTAATAAAAAACGATGAACAATTCGCTAATGGAAAAGGCAAGAAGTATGTTCAGTGATGCAAGCAAAGAACAAAAATTCTAAGCAAAGGCAGTAGCAATTGCATTATATCTAATAAATCGACCACCTACTTTATCATTGGTTTATAATACTCCTCATGAGACATGCAATAGTAAGAAACCCTCTCTTGACATCTTAGAGTTTTTGGTTCTGATGCTTATGTGCATGTTCCCAAGGAGAAAAGGAGTAAGGTTAACAATAAAGCAAAAAAATGTATTTTTATTGGTTATACAGATGGAGTAAAAGGTTACAAACTTTGGAATACAGTAACAAGGAAAAATATTTATAGTCATGATGTGATCTTTAGAGAGGTTAAAAATATTTCTAAACATGAAGATCAAGCAAAAGAAGGAGAACCATGAAAAATACAATTTGAGTTAGAAAATGGAGAATCTGACTTGAGGGATGAAGATGAGTCAAATGAATTAGGTGAAAAGGACTCACCACAAACATTCATCTTGATGATATTTTTTTGGGTAACAAGGAAAATAGAAAGGCATATTCCAGTTGATTTTCTCTCTCTACCTTTGTTTTATCTACTATTAATAATGATCCTACAAATGTTAGAGAGGCAATTGATTCTAAGGA
This sequence comes from Picea engelmannii, assembly GCA_009831015.1. Taxonomy (NCBI): domain Eukaryota; kingdom Viridiplantae; phylum Streptophyta; class Pinopsida; order Pinales; family Pinaceae; genus Picea; species Picea engelmannii. The sequence continues at coordinate 46,389 of ML816125.1, read as the reverse complement.
AGGTAAACTCTAGAAGAAGGCCATGGTTGAAGAAATGGAGGCCTTGGACAAAAGTGAAGCATGGGATTTGGTCAAGTTACCAAATGGAAGAAAACTTGTTGGTAGAAAATGGGTTTTCAAGAAGAAGTTCAATGTGGAGAAGTACAAGGATTTCTTGTTAGCAAAAGGATATTTCCAAGTGGAGGGAATGGATTTTTCTAATATTTTCTCTCTTACTATGAAATTGACTTCTATTAGATTTGTTTTGTCTCTCGTTGCTGCATTTGACCTTGAACTAGAAAAAATCGATGTAAAGACAACATTCCTACATGGAGAATTGGAAGAAGAAATCTACATTAAGCGACTTCAAGGGCTCAAAGTGAAGGGTAAAAAGGAGTTGGTTTGCAAGCTAAAAAGGTCTCAATGTGGCTTAAAGGAATCCCTAAGAACGTGGTATCAAAATTTTGAGACTTACATTCTTGGACTAGGATTTGTGAGAATCAAGGATGATCACTCTTTGTATTCAAAGAAAGTTGGTGATCACTTTATTTATGTAGTATTGAATATTGATTATATGTTGCTAATTGGAAACAATAAGGATATCATCACGAAGGTTAAGTCTCAACTATCCTCTAAGTTTGAAATGAAGGATCTTGGTGTCACAAACTTTATTTTGGGAATAGAGATTAAAAGAGATTACGTTGATAGGAAACTCTCATTAAGCTAGAGGAAGTATGTTGAGACAATTTTGCAAAAGTTAAATATGAAAGAATGTAAATCAGTTAAGGTTACTATTTTTTTATGTGCAAAGTTATCCAAAAAATAGTGTCTCAAGACAAGTGAGAAGTATAGGGCATACCTCATGGTCTCCATGCCAATGATGTTGGTAGTTTGATGTATGTTATGGTCTATACTAGATCAGAGATTGCCCATGCAAAGGGAATTTTTAGTAGGTATATGTCAAAACCAAGGAAGGAGCATCTGATAGTAGTAAAGAAAGTATTTATGTATTTCTTTGGCACTACAAAGTATGAAAACTTCTACCAAATAAGACCTAGACCAAAAAAGTGATATATGTATAGGGATTTGTTGATGCATATTGGGTTGGAGATCTTGATTGTAGAAGATGTACAAGTGGTTATGTGTTTAACCTATTTGGAGAAGAAACCAGTTGGATGAGCAAGGGGCGGGATATAGTTTCACTTTCAACTATAAAGGTTGAATGCATGCCATCCACCCATGCAAGTAAATAAGTTGTATGGTTGCAAAGATTATGTTCATGTATTAGTTTTGTACAACACGATGTGTTTAGATTGTGAAAATCAGAGTGCAATATTTATGGAAAAGAACCATGTGTATCATGCTAAGATGAAGCATATTGAAGTCCAGTATCACTTTGTGATAGACATGGTTGAAGACAAAAAGGTGTTGCTAGAGAAGGTTGACACCTTGAATGATGTTGTAGACTTATTGACAAAGCCTATAAGTATTGAAAATTTCTCTTGGTGTAGACAATCAATAGGCATTGTTTCCCTAAACATGTGACCTTATAAATCTCAAGCCCCATTGTTTTGAAAAGGAAATAAAAAGTGGGAGAATGTTGGAGATGTGTTATATACGTTGGATGTACATTATGCATTCATTCACAAGGAATTAGCTACAACATGTGCACTATGTACTCATCCACAAACATTGGTGTTGGCTAAAAAAGTAGACCTTGTAAATTTTGGGTTCACTTTTTTTTTTTTTATGTTTTTTCAACGAATGGTTTTAAGTCCATTGTAATTTAATCTTGATTAAGGAATTTGGGTTGGAATCTAATCCGAGTTAGTGGATTAGGGTTTTGGATGTTGTGGGATACCTACATGTTGTATTGTGAATTATTGGGCCATTTTTCCTGTTAAAGATTTCAAGGGTAAATTTATGTGCAATGTGTGTGTCATCATTCTTCTTTATATTTTTATTAAGAATTTGTATGCATTGTTTCATTTATAAAGGTTTATAACTTACAACATAAATCAAAACTGAAATAATTTATCTATGTTTCATTTGTTTGTTTGTTGTTCCATTAAGATAATAATGTTAGAAAACCAACACTTGTAAAACTGACACCTAGAATTATGTTGTGTGTGCGTGTGCGCACAAACTGACACCTAGAATTATGCTCTTTATGTGTGTGTGTGTGTGTGTGTGTGTGTGTGTGTGTGTGAAGATTCTAGGAGACCCATGCCTTCTTATGTTACTTCTCATTTGTATGCACACACATGCATGTGCGCATGCGCGTGTGCGTGCGCACACACGCACACGCACATGCGCACATGCATGTGTGTGCATACAAATGAGAAGTAACATAAGAAGGCATGGGTCTCCTAGAATCTTTCAAGATCCAAATTGAAAAAAGTAACATTATCACAATACTTTATACGTGCATGCATATTTTTTTTAAAAATAGTGCCCAAAAACAAAGACTTGTAAACATATTTTTACAATTGTAATGAACCAAATATATCCATTTAAAAGAGTAAAAAACTCAAATAAATTGTCATTAGAACAAAATATAAAATATAAATAAGATTGATAAGGAAGTGATTATTGATGTGTGGTCATGAGACCAACATATATATTGCTCAAGAGACACTATTCTAAGGGATGCTACTATATAAAAGACACAACCCTATACTATCATTAACATAACTTATGTTTAGAACATGTCACCCCTCCTTGAGATGATTCCTCCTCATCTCAAGCAAGAAAGATCAAGCACCAATACTAAAGATTAACTTCAACCATGAGTCAATAAAATACCATATTCTTATATCCATACATGAAAATATTTGTTTACGATGAATAAAAGTAATTGAATTTCTCGAGAAGATGTAGTAGTAGAAAATGATGTGGAAAAATTAATGCAACATGGAACTCAATTATGGAATTCAACCAATGACATAGAGGCTTCAATGAAGACTACCCTTTTTTTATGAAATTATCATGGACATACAATTGAGTGACCAATAATTCCTCCCCTCTTGTTGATTTATCATCTAATGTAGTTATTTGAAATTTGATTTTTCCATTGCTTTGGTCCTTATGGTTTCTTTGATTGTGGGAATTATCATTAATTTGAGAAGGAGAGACCAGAACTTCATTGATGGATATAGTTATTATCAACTTGTCTCTTGAAGGAATGGTTTAAACTTCAATTTTATTGTCAACTTCATTGGATTCATAATTTTGGCAAATGGATTGATCTTGATTTTGATCATTGATGTGATTTTTATTTTTCTTAAAGGAAGCTTGGATGTCTTGTGGTGATGCACATACATTTTTGAGAATTTCCATTCTCCTATCTTCATAATGTTCTTCAATATTTGAGAATCTATTTAGTATGATACCTTGGTTTTAACCCTTAAGTTATAATATGCTAAATCATGTATCACTTGTATGATGAGGTTTCTATTACATGAGTTAACCCATGTGGGATGAGATATATTGATCCTTAGTTGTAAAAATGTGGAATGCATTGTAAATATTCCTAGTGTGAAGCCAAAGGCAAAGGCCCGACTAGTGAATACTCATTTCTATTGGTAATGGGATAAGATTATGGGGTGGATGAGATGTTTCCAGGAAACACCATGAGGATATTTCCATGTTGTGCTTATGTACGTAAAATCATGTACAAAGGTAACACAATAATATAATATTTTCCAAAAATGTTTCTTGGGAAAGCAAGAAGGGCCCAACTATGATACCATAAGAGGGGAAGAGGAAAAGGGGTGCATGGGTGATTTGACCTTGACACTTTCCATTTGGGGAGTATTTCCCCTCTATCCCATGCTTCCTTAAAAAATAGTGGCATCAATCTTTGACTTGCAAGAAGTCACATCCTTGGGAAGAGAGTAGATCTCATGCAAGAAAAGGTATCTTCTTATACTCATCAGGATTACTATTCATTATGAAGGGCTCATTATTCCATTATCTCCCATGATTCATCCTCCATCTCATGAAACTTCATTTGAGATGGTTGCTAAGAACCCGTGTTAAACTGACATTTTACCCTACATAGAAAGAGATATTCCACAAACTTATCTCTCATAAGACCTTGGGGAATTTGGGGATTCATTGTTAATAAAATGAGGGGAAATGGGATGGTTTGAGGGAAAAGACATGGATGAAAAAAACCATGGATGGAATGTCCACAATAAATGAGGCAAACTTGTTTATTTTTGCTCATTGGTTGCTTAGAGATAAGTATCATTTTCCAAGTTATTCCCAGAAAGCAAACAAAAGTTTGGGATCTTTTTGCTTGCACTAAAGAGCACTACAGGGGAAGATCTTTGAGGGATTATTTAACAGAGAAAGGGAAGATCTTTGTTGTGATGTGTAAGGAAGTGGAAGAGATTTCCATGGTTGACTAATGGATGGATACTAGCCTCAAGTGCTGTATCGTGAGCATATTATCTATGTCATGAGATTGATGGGTATGGATAAGTGAGCTTAAGGCCTTGTAGTAGTTTCCTTCACCCTAGTGGTATCATGATCTGGTTTGGGGGTCAAATCCATAGTTGATTCCTACAATTGGGTGATGAATCACTCCTCAACTGCTAGCTTGGCGGACTTCGCTTAATTACAAATAAGTGCTTGGATCAATTGCTTTGTGGAATGTTGTTATTTGTATTGTATTACTTGAATTCAATGAGTTGAAATAGGTTGCATGTGAATTATGATTATGAAATGGTTAGTTAACCAACAATGATGATAATCTCATATGAGCCATGTATGTGGATAAATCCCTAAGTATTAATGTGTATACACGATTATTTCTATGGTGATTGTTCATAATGTGAATGATGCAAATGTTATCACATGATTATTCCATGAGGAATATATAGGTAAATCGAATAGTAAATTAAGCAAAGAAATATTGTTGGTAGTGCCTTGATGATCAAGGAAGACATTTGGGGACACCACACTGATAAAGAAAGTAATACACATTGTTTAGTTTCTAACAAATTTCTAGTTTTATCTTCCAACCACATAAATCTATCATAGCATCACCTAGATATTTTGAAGCTATTTTAATTTGTTTCTTGTCATCTCTTAATGGATATATATGTCATAATATTTTTTCATTTCATTGACCCATATCGTGTGCTTCGTTTATTTTGGCCATTGCACTTCAATATTTCGTTCTCTAACACCATAGTAATTTTCATTAATTAATGCCTTTGTTCCTTGCTTTTAAAATGTTACCTTTACTTTGTAACCTTGAGTTAGAATTTAATTTTAATGGTACCTTCAATTCTATAAGGTTTAGCATAGATTTCAGAAAACCAAATTGAAGGTTATGTCCTTGTGCATGTCTTGTTATGCATTGTGTTTGTGTTGGTATTGCTATGTTTTCTTATTTTATGACCCATTTGGTTATGCATTGTGTTGGTGTTGTATTATTATGTTATCTTATTTGATGACCCATTTGGTTATGGGGTTTTGCTAATAGTGCATGTGTGAATCCTTTCTAGTTCTTTGTGGTGGTCGATCGGTTGATGAAAGTAATTCACTTGATACTAAGGAAAACTACTCATTGAGCACAATATATTGTTCACATATTCATCAAACAGGGGATTGGATTTCATGGAGTTTTAAATATTAGTGTTAGACGGAGATCCAAAATTTACTACTAAATTTTTGGAAGTTGCTTTAAGGGTTATGTACTAAATTGAACTCCAATACAACATCCCATCTAGAGGCACATGGTTAGAGGGATTATCTTCCTCTTGTAATGTTTACTTACAACAATAGTTATCACCATTCGTTGAAGATGAATCCCTTTTGAAACCTTATATGGGCAAAAGTGTAGCTCACATACAACAATAGTTATCACCATTCGTTGAAGATGAATCCCTTTTGAAACCTTATATGGGCAAAAGTGTAGCTCACATGTGAGTTGGAATAACCTAGAGGTCAAGAGAATTCAATGTAGTGTGAATATATAGCAAATATAAGGCATAGTAAAGCAAGTATTGTAGAACGTGAGCATTGCACAAGACAAGAAAATTATGCACAAAAAGAGGACACATAAGAACTTTCAGGTTGGTGAGAAAGTATTTCTCGAGTGAAACTGAAGAAGAGTTCCTTAAGGTTGGAAAGGAGGAGCTTAGCACCAAGGTATGATGAACCTTTTGAGGTCTTGGAGCAAATTGGCATAGTGACTTACAAATTGGCCTTATCATCACATTTAGATGTTTACAATGTATTTCATGATGTACGTGTTCAAGTATGTAACTTGAAAAATACTAGCTATATAATTCCAATCTCATCTCTTGATTTATCCTACTATATTTCAAGAATGGTTTTTTGATATACAGTCTCAAATATCATTATTTTAGCAAATTTTTATGAAAATAAAGTAAAATTCCCCATTTTGAAGGAAAAAGATTACCTATATAATCCCAACCTCATCCCTTGATTTATCCTACTATATTTCAAGAATGGAATGGTTTCTTTCGAGTATGTAACTTTCAAAAAGACTACCTATATAATCCCAACCTCATCTTTTGATTTATCCTACTATATTTCAAGATGGTTTCTTTGCATAAGGTCTCAAATATCATTGTTTTAGCAAATTGGCAAAACTTGGCATGGGAAAAAATAAAAAAATCCCCATTTTGAGGCTAACTCCATCTATTTGTGTACAATTGTATTTTAATTACCATATTATGAGATTGTGTGTATCAAATTAGCATACCCTGCTAGAACAACAATATGTAATTTAATGTCATAATAATGAACCAATTTATTACCAATCAAATTAAATCCATTTGGAAAGCCAAAGATGCAAACGAATGTAATCAATAGAAGTTAAAGGAGCTGCATTGACAACATTTTTGAATGATAATACACCAATCTCCAAAACTTATACAGAGATTGATATCAAGAATAATCTCCAAATGCTATGAATAAAGTGAACCACTTAAAACTACAGCAAAAAAACAAAGATAAAATGTTTGGTTTGAAATTCAAACCATGCAAAACACAATGTCAGTTGCCTTTCAATCAGAACTTTACAGCTTAAACTAAATTCGTTAATCTTGAGATATAGCTAGCTAAGTATCGATGGATATGGGTGAATTTGGTGTACAGAATGTGTTCATGCCCAGCAAGGATAGGGGATAAGTCCTTGAAAACTTGAAGGTGTTGTTCAATACACATACGAAGAAAAACAAGTACTCGGGACAAAAGCCATCCCTTCTACCAAAATTTTCTCGAGGAAAGACCTTGCCCAGCTGGACAAACAATAGTAAATACATTACTGCATAAGTTTTAGAATCCCCGAATCTTTATTATATGCAAGCCTTGTCCAGACTTGTATCGTAACTCCACAATTCTCTCAATATTACAAGTGCACAATGCGTTATTTATTATAATAGAATACTGCTCAACTACTAGCTAATGAAACGTACATCCCAGAGGATTACAATGATAATGAAGCTTTTGGAACACCTTGAAAAAAGCATTATTTATAGAAGCGGCAGTTTCTCCATCCTCGATCTTTACAGATGCCAGTTCCCATGTAGTATGTACCAACAAGTTGACATGGATGGTTGCGCTTAGTAAAGAAGTTCTTCAAAAACAGGGTCCACACAATTACCCCACTTTCCATGGTACAAATCTAGAAGTCTTTCCGCTGGCGTAATACCTGCAATCAAGATCAAACAGCTTATATCCCAAAATCTGTTGACTCAAATTTTCACAGAGGAGAAATGAGAGAAACATACATCTTCCACACCCTTTAAACATAAACAAATTTGGGACGTATCAGTGACGACTTACCCAATTAAAACGAATAAAGTACAAGATAAATGGAATATCAAAGTAATGATCGTAAGATAATTAATGAAGCCTACTTAACATGACACATCCTCCAAATATTAAAATTACTGTATCATTGTTATAAATGAGTTTTTTCATTGACACTTCAAAATATGGGACAAGTTGATGATCCAAAATGAATAGAAATTTCTATTTCAAGGCTCTTTAGTTTTATACAAGTTAAGCAATCAATTCTTCACAGCGCAATCGAATTCCTAGGCTATATTGGATGCTTTGTTGGCAAACTGGGAATTTTTTTATATGAAGAGTTACACATTCCAAGAAGAAGTGGTGTTTATGGAAGAAAAGACAAGGGGGGCTTTGTGTTGAGTTTTTACTCAAGCAGTTAACAGTATACAGAATTCTTTAATTATTTAGCACATTAACTGCATATAGGATCACTGAAAGAGAGACAATCACAGTAAACACAGATTTATCCTGGGAAACCCTCTTGGGGGAGAAAACCCAGTAACTTCTTCAGTATAAATTCATCAACCAAGTACAATTCCAAGACAATGCCAGAAAACAGATAACCCTAGCTGCTGCATCTTCTTGTCCTCCAAGGATAGCGAACTTTTCCATGTGTTATGAGTGTGAGATGCATGCCTCCAAATGAGGCGTATGGCCTCCTATTTATACAAAATGAACCGCCCTCTTAACATGTTAGGGCCCACTTGTACAAAAGTCCTTTTCTAATAATACAATAGCCACAATGGGGCCGACTTTACGAATACAATTTAATATTATGCTTTTAGGGTTTTTACATGATCAAATACAATACAAAGAATATCTTCCGCAGCTACACAAATTTCAACATTCCCTCTTAGCAAAGAAGGTATTCTTGTGGCATGTCTATACACTTTGACCATTGACTTGTTGACTTTCACGAATCTATGCATCATAAGAAGTTCAGCAACCACAGCATGCATCCAAGGCATCATTACATGTAGCATCTCTCTAGTGGGCACAACATTACAGGACTTTCAACTAGCTCACATAGGGTCATCCAGCTCACACACAATCTAAATCAACGACCACTCACCAGCTCACACATAATCTGGCATCTAGTTCTCACATAGGATCCTCCAGCTCACTCACACGACATCTGGATCAACAATCACTCATGTACATAAGGTCATCCAGCTCACTAACACGGAGTCTGGATCAACGACCACTCATGTATATAGGGTCATCCAGGGCACTAACACGGAGTCTTGATCAACGATCACTCATGTACATAGGGTCATCCAGCTCACTAACACGGAGTCTGGATCAACGACCACTTATGTAGAACTAGGCAACTAGCCTAAACCTATACCTTTTGGTTGGCACACCAGGGATCCAACTCACACAAACCCTGGGCATCTAACCACAAGGATTAAGCGATGTAGTGTGCACACACTACCCATCTAGTTCACAAAGAACTAGGAATCCTCCAACCACACGGTTGGTCCACTAGCTCGAAAGCTAGGTAAATACTAACCCTAAAGGCTCGGTATACTACTCACCTTGTGCGAGGTAATGTTGACTGGTGCCACAACCAGTAACATGCCTGTGAGTGACTGCTCCGTTGCTGCCACACTCTGCATGCTACTGCCCCTGGAGTCGCATCTGTAACACATCACTCCCTCTTACTAGGGAGCTCCTTCTGGACCACACTAAGCTTGTCCCTGAAGTACTCAAACTTCACTCGTGACAAAGGCTTCATCAACACATCTGCTATCTACTCATCTGTAGCCACATACTGGAGCTTCACAGCTCCTCTCTATACCATATCTCGAATATAATGGTACTTGATCTCGATATGCTTTGACTTGCCATGAAACACAGGATTCTCTAACAACATTATGCAACTCTAGTTGTCGCAACAAATACAAGTCACCTCTGACTCGAGATCAAACAACCCTACAAGTAACTTCTGAAGCCACACGATGTCACCATTTAGAGCATTGTATGGATACAGTGCACCCTCTTTTGCGGAGACTGTGTTTGGGGATAGCAGGGTCCCGGGGGCCAAAGACTGGGTAGAGGAAAGCCAGAGGATACTGCGGGCAGTGAAGGAAAACTTGCAGGCAACTCAAAACCAGCAGAAAATCTATGCAGACAGGCAGAGGATAAACAACAGTTTCGAGGTAGGGGACTTGGTTTTTCTACGGTTGCAACCATACAGACAGTCCTCCGTGAAGAGGAGCAGAGCAGAGAAGTTGAAGCCGAAATTTTATGGGCCATACAGAGTCATCAAGAGGATAGGAGAGGTGGCATATGAGCTAGAGCTACTGAAGAGTAGCAAGATTCATAACGTCTTTCACGTTTCTTGCCTTAAAAAGGCAGTGGGACAACAGGTCAACATTTCAGAGGAGTTTCCACCCTTGGATGAGGAGGGTCAATTGGAGCTAGTGTCAAAGGAGGTGCTCGAGCAGAGAGAGCACAAGTTGAGGAGCAGGGTCATCAGGGAGTGCTTGGTTAGATGGAGGGGACTCCCAGTGGAGGATGCCACATGGCAGGGAGAGAATATTTTGCAACACCGAGGATTGATGTTGCTTGAGGACAAGCAATCTCGGGAAGGGAGGACACTGATGTCCCGTTCCCAAGAGTAGGCCAGCAGGGAGTGACTTAGTAGTCTATTTGTTCTCGTAGACTATAGTCAGGCACAAACAGGGAACAAGAGGAGGAATAAGGGTGATTTGGGGGCTAATCGATGAACTAAGCCAAAAAGCATAGGAAAAGTCACTTAAGCCTAAGTCAACGGAGAAATAGAATGAAAAGGTGTTAAAGGGGGACTTAATTAATTAATTACTCACTTTAGGAGGAAAAGCGCCTAGCTCAAGTGAGGTCAACGGAGAATTAGATCGGGAAGAGTATAAAGGGAGGAATTCAACCTAATTCCTCATTATGTTATGATTTGATGTTGAGATAGTTCCAGAGGAGGAGAAGATCGACCCCCTTGTTGTTTTGTGGATTTCTGGAGGAAACCGCCACCATTGATCGGTTTCGGTGTTGAGAGACACACCCTAGCCTATTGGAGATACCATCCAGGTATTTCACCGTGTTATTCAAGGGATCCAGTTACAGTGATTGCACAGCTGAGCCAGTGAGGGCGCAAGGGTTAGAGAGAGGGTTTGTGTGGCCGCACGAGACAGAGGAGCATCTTTCTGATTCCTTCTAACCCAGTTGAGAGCTAGCCAGGGTGCATCTTTTGAGCCACCAGTCATCAGTTTATGACGGTGGAATCTCCCAGAGTGCAACAAACACCTAGATAGTGCACAACTCTTGAGGAAGCACATTTGGGGTTCCAGGGGATATTCCAGAGCAGATTCGAGGAAACCCTTCTGACCCATTACAGAGGAGGCCAGGACGATCGTTTCGAGACATATATCGTCAAATTCCACCGGTGGGATCACTAGGGCGCACTCCCACAGCCCAGGAGGTGTGCAAACCCCCAGGGGGTGACATCTGGAGCTTCCGAGATCGGATCTTCAGTTCGACAGTTACCAGGATCATCCTAGAATCCAGGGCGCTCATTTTGGGACAGTTTCCAGTCCATTCCGACGAGTATATCCATCAGGGCGAGTTTTCCAGTATCTGCAGCAGTCGTCGTGAGCTTCTGGATTACGTTTTGTTGATCTATCCGTGCATGCACAGATCAGCTTTCATCTTCTGATCACGGGTATTTCTTGTTAGTTGCTTTATATTCCAGTGACGATCCATGAGATCTAACTGATGACTAGTTTATCTGCTACCAACATATTATTGTATTTCTTGCTTTTTCCTCATAATACATATTAGTGAGTTGTGTTGTCCTTCCTTTCGCATGCATCATATATATTGTTAAAACACTAAATGAATGAAACACACATGCGAAAATAGCCAAGCATGTTCACACATTAACTCAAACGCATCCAGAAACCCCCAAAGTATCAAATCCGAGTGATAAAACAGTAGTTCAACAATAGATATCTAGATCAACTGGATCAGGGATATTTCAGTGGTATCGAAGCCTTCTTCCTGCCAGCCTATGAAGAAGTGCTTCTCATGATCCCATGATTCTAGAAACATGTGAAGAATACCCAGAGGGTCGAGGACACCGTGGGGACGAGTACATTTAGTACCGCAGAGGTCATAGCAGAGATAGGAGAGATAGAAACCTAGAGGATTACACTCACATCCACACTTAGTTAGATATAGAGCCAGAATTAGAGGACAGAGAGCATATCAGTTCAAACACAGAGGCCGAGATAGAGAGGACTATGGGTGACAGGCGTGGCACACCCAAGGGCAGGGGGAAAGGCACTGAGACACATGTTGATAGTACATAGGGCATGTTGAATGACCTAGCTAGAGGACAGAGGGACATGATGAACACCATACAACAAATGGCTATCAGTGCATAGATGCTCCACCATAGCATGAACACTATAGGTGCCAACACCACAGGAGGAGCGAATGGTTCAGGAGGACACTAGGGAGGTGGGGCCAGTGGCTCCAGTGGATCTCAAGGCGGAGCTAGTCCACACCCTTCACCAGTCCGAGCGTACACATCGTCTGGGAGGATTCCCTGACCTTTATACCCACAGTTCCAGGGAGGACAGCCAGGGCAGGTGGGAGGACAGTCGGGTCAGGGACAGGAGGTGCCACAGGATCCGTTCGGGGAGTACATAAGAGACTATTTGGCGCTAGGACCGGAGTTCCATGCAGACATGAGTTTGATGGACTATTGTTCGATCAGATATTGAAACAGACCCTGGGAGGCACAGAGGGGCAATGGGCAAACTCACAACATGGATTTCATCAAGAAAGTGGGAAAACTGAACATTCCTACTTTCGACAGATCATCACATTGCTCAGCTCAGGCATGGGTCCAAAAGCTTGACACAAACTTCAAGCTTAACCTGATGATAGAGTCGAAAGCTATCAGCTTCACTACCTTGCACTTGGAGGGGGAGGTCCACGAGTGGTGGTACCATGTGCTAGTGAACTTGGGTCACAACCACGTTACGTCATATTTGGAGTTCACAGAGAGGTTGATGGAGAGATTTGACAAGAGAGATCCAGAGCTTCACTTCAGGGACCTTACACAGTTGAGATAGACCAGATCAATTGAGGCCTTCATCACAGAGTTCCAGCGGAAGGCAGTGGCCGTATCAGATATATCGGAGCACAGACTGGTGATGTTGTTCACCGAAGCATTGATAGAGCCATTGAGGGGTTGGATTAAGGCTTTCAAGCCTCACACCTTACAGGAGGCCATTGTGCGCACGAGAGACATGGGGGACTTGACGTTGAAACCCAAAACCTTTACCAAACCCTTTGTACCACAGAGAGACAAGGATCAGAAAAATCCTCAAAGAGAATGGAAGGGTAAACCCAAGTTGGATGATGACACGAGACGAGAGTTGATGAGGAAGAAGCTTTGCTTCTCTTGCAGAAACCCTTGGGTCCTAGGGCATAGATGCATGGGGAAGGGACATATCCACTACATTGAGGTGGAGTCAGGCAGTGAGGAGGAGGATATCGGAGCATAGGCAAACAATGATTCAGAGGATGAGACCACACATGAGCCAGAGCGACAGCCGAAGAAACCTCAGATACCGACAGGGGCAGAACCCGAGGAGACAAAACCTCGTAGAGAGGTGAAAGGGGGAACCATAGCAACCCTTTCTGGAGTACCCAGGTACAACACTCTCAAGCTCAAGGACCTTGTACAGGGGCAGTGCATCACTGCTTTAGTTGATGGTGGGGCCACCTACAATTTCATAGATGCATCCTTAGTAGCCAGGAGGGGATTATGCACTGAAGAGTTTGAGGGATTCCACATGGCAGTGGCAGATGGATACACGATGACATGTTTGGACATGATCCCAGACCTAGAGGTCAAACTAGGCAACTACACCCTGACAGATACTTTCTATGTAGTTAACCTATTAGTATTGATGCAGTATTGGGGGTACAATGGTTATATTCATTGGGGGAGATTGGGTTCAACTATCAAACGTTGACCATGAGCTTCAAAGACGCTAGTGGATCGAGAGTGGTACTGAGAGGCATGTCTACAACAACACCATGAGCAGTATCAGCGAAAAGGATGGAGCGGATCTTTCGTCATGGTGATGTAGCCTATGCAGCAGAGTGCTTGATCACCACGCGGAAGGATTCAAAGGGCAGAGAGCATTACCATCCACAGATCAAAGAGCTTCTGAGTCAGTATGAGCCAGTGTTTGGGTCGATACCACTAGGGAGACCACCAAACATGGGATTTGAGCATACGATCGAGTTGGAAGCAAGGGCTACATCGGTGATCACCGTGCCCTATAGGCACCCCAAGAGATTCAAGGACGAGATTGAGAAAGCAATCAAAGAATTGCTTGCAATGGGGCACATCAGGCACACCACAAGTCCTTTTGCCTCTTCAGTCGTTCTGGTACTGAAGAAGGATGGCACATTGAGGATGTGCATTGATTACAGAGCTCTCAATAAGAAAACGATCAAGAATAGGTACCCCATTCCGCACATAGATGAGTTGATCGGCGAGTTATATGGGGTAGTTTTCTTCACCAAGATTAATATATCGTCAGGATATCATTAGATCAACATCAGGGAGCAGGATATAGAGAAGACAACATTCAGATGCCATTTCAAACATTTTGAGTTCTTGGTCATGTCGTTTGGATTGACCAACGCACCTGCCACTTTACAGTCATGCATGAACCACATCTTTAGAGGGCAGTTGAGGAAATACCTTTTGGTATTCTTCGATGATATATTGATTTACAATAGGACGTGGAATGAGTATTTGGCACATTTGGAGGGGGTCTTCGGTATTATGCAGGCACAATCATTATATGCCAAGGAGTCCAAATGTGAGTTTGGCATGAGGGAACTATTGTACTTGGGGCATATCATCAGTGAGTAGGGCATACAAGTTCATCAGGAGAAGATCAGGGCCATTTTGGATTGGCCAACACCCAAGAACCTCACGGAGCTTAAGGGATTCTTTGAGTTATGCAGTTACTACAGGAGGTTCGTCGAGGGCTTTTCACAGTTGGGAGCACCACTGACATATTTGACCAAGAAGGGTGCCTTTCATTGGACAGAGGAGTCACAACAGACATTTGATAAAATGAAGGAGGTTATGAGCACATGCCCTGTTCTAGCCCTTCCGGATTTCTCACAGTCATTTGTCTTTGAGTACGATGCATTAGGGGTGGGGATTGGAGCAGTTTTGATGCAGGGAGGCCATCCCATTGTGTTCGAGAGCAAGAAGCTCAACGAGTCAGAGAGACTCTACTCTATTTACGACAAGGAAATGCTAGCGATCATGCATGCCTTAACCAAATTCAGGCAATATCTGGTAGGCAACATATTTGTAGTGAAGACTGATCACAATAGTCTCAAGTATTTCCTGGATCAGAAAGACCTTAGTGAGAGACAACAGAAGTGGGTCTCGAAGATCCAAGCCTTTGACTTTGACATTGAGTATGTCAAGGGAAAGAGGAACGTCGTAGTAGATGCTTTATCCAGGAGGCCACCGAAGTGTTCGATGATGGACATTTACACTGATTGGAAAGCACATTTGTTGGTGGAATTCTCCAAAAACAAATTTGCTTGTGAGGTGATGGATGGATAGGTGGTTGATGATAGATATTGAATACTAGATGATGTCATTTTCTACAAGGATCGGATCTACTTGGTTGCAGAATCTACCTTGAAGGGGAAGATTTTGAAGGTGTGTCACAATTCTCCTGCAGTAGGGCATCAAGGGTACTTCAAAACTTATAGGTAGATCAAGAAGAGATTCTCATGGAAGGGTCTCAAGGATGATGTACTGAAACACATCCAGGAGTGCACGACTTGCCAGTAGAACAAGTCCGAGCAAACACACCCTGCGGGGTTACTTCAACCTCTATCCATTCCAGAGCAGAAATGGGAGAGCATTTCTATGGACTTCATTACAGGACTTCCTCGAGTGCAGGGAAGGGATTGTATATTTGTGTTGGTCGACATGCTGAACAATTTTGCACACTTCTTTGCCATACCCACAGACTACAAGGCCATACAAGTAGCAGGGTTATTTTTCAAAGAGGTATTTCGATTGCACGGCTTACCCAGGTAGATATTCAGTGATAGAGATGGGCGCTTCATCAATGCATTTTAGCAAGAGCTTTTTCGGTTGGCAGGCACAGAGCTAGCCACGAGTACCAGCTACCACCCACACACAGATGGATAGACAAAGATTACCAACAAATGGATGGAGGGGTATCTGAGAAACAATGTGGGAGGACAGCAACGCACATGGGTGAGATGGTTTCACATGGGTGAGTATTGCTACAACATGACTTACCATATGTCTATCAGGATGTCACCATTTAGAGCATTTTATGGATACGATGCACCCTCTTTTGTGGAGATTGTGTTTGGGGATAGAAGAGTCCTGGGGGCCAAAGACTAGGTGGAGGAGAGCCAGAGGATACTGCAGGAAGTGAAGGAAAACTTGCAGGCAACTCAAAACCAACAGAAGATCTATGCAAATAGGCAGAGGATAGAGGGTAGTTTCGAGGTAGGGGACTTGGTTTTTCTATGGTTGCAGCCATAGAGACAATCCTCCTTGAAGAGTAGTAGAGAAGAGAAGCTGAAGTCGAAATTTTATGGGCCATACAAAGTCATCAGGAGGATAGGTGAGGTACCATACGAGCTAGAGCTATGGGAGGGTAGCAAGATTCATAACATCTTTCACGTTTCTTGCCTTAAAAAGGCAGTGGGACAACATGTCAGCATTTCAAAGGAGTTGCCACCCTTGGATGAGGAGGGTCAGTTGGAGCTAGTGCCGGAGGAGGTGCTCGAGCAGAGAGATCACAATTTGAGGAGCAGGGTCATCAGGGAGTGCTTGATTAGATGGAGGGGACTTCCAATGGAGGATGCTACATGGGAGGGAGAGCATATTTTGCAGCACCCAGGATTGATGTTGCTTGAAGATAAGCAATCTCAGGAAGGGAGGACTGTGATGTCCCGTTCCCAAGAGTAGGCCACCAGGGAGCGACTTAGTAGCCTATTTGTTCCTGTAGACTATAATCAAGCACAAACATGGAACAGGAGAAGAAATAAGGGTGATTTGGTGGGCTAAACGATGAACTAAGCCAAAAAGCATAGGAAAAGTCACTTAAGCCTAAGTCAACGGAGAAATAGAATGCAAAGGTGTTAAGGGGGGACTTAATTAAATAATTACTCACCTTAGGAGGAAAAGTGCCTAGCTTAAGTGAGGTCAACGGAGAATTAGATCGGGAAGAGTATAAAGGGATGAATTCGACCTAATTCCTCATTATGTTATGATTTAATGTTGAGATAGTTCCAGAGGAGGAGATCGACCCCCTTGTTGTTTTGTGGATTTCTTGAGGAAACCACCACCATTGATCGGTTTAGGTGTTGAGAGAGACACCCTAGCCTATTGGAGATACCATCCAGGTATTTCACCGTGTTATTCAGGAGATCCAGTTACAGTGATTGCGCGGCTGAGCTAGTGAGAGCGCAAGGGTTAGAGAGAGGGTTTGTGTGGCCACACAAGACAGAGGAGTATCTTGTCAATTCCTTCCGACCCAGTTGAGAGCTAGCCAGGGCGCATCTTTTGAGCCACCAATCATCAGTTTCTGACGAGGGAATCTCCCAGAGCGCAGCAAATAACCAGATAGTGAGTTGCTCTTGAGGAAGCACATTTGGCATTCCAGAGGGTATTTCGGAGCAGATCCGAGGAAACCCTTTCGACCCATTACAGAGGAGGCCAAGTCGATCATTTTGAGACATATCGTCAAATTCCGTCGATGGGATCACTAGGGCGCTGTCCCACAGCCCAGGAGCTGCGCAAACCCCCAAGGGGTGACATCCGGAGCTTCAGAGATCGGATCTTCAGTCCGACAGTTACCAGGATCAACCTAGAGGCCAGGGTGCTCCTTTTGGGACAGTTTCCAATCCGTTCCAGCAAGTATAGCCACTAGGGCGATTTTTCCAGTATCTGCAGTAGTCATCGTGAGCTTCCGAACTACGTTTTGTCGATCTATCTGTGCATGCACAAATCAGCCTTCATCTTCTGATCACCGGTATTTCTTGTTAGTTTCTTTGTATTCTAGTGACGATCCATGAGATCTAACTGATGACTAGTTTATCTGCTACCAACATATTATTGTATTTCTTGCTTTTTCCTCATAATACATATTAGTGAGTTGTGTTGTCCTTCCTTTCGCATGCATCATATATACTGTTAAAACACTAAATGAATGAAACACACATGTGAAAATCACCAAGCATGTTCACGCATTAACTCAAACGCATCCAGAAACCCCCAGAGTATCAGATCCGAATGATAAAACAGTAGTTCAACAGTGGATATCCAGATCAATTGGATCAGGGATATTTCAGTGGTATCAAAGCCTTCTTCCTGCTAGCCTGTGAAGTACCGCAAAGGTCATAGTAGAGATAGGAGAGATAGAAACCGAGGGGATTACACTCCCTTCCACACTCAGACAGATACAGGTCCAGAGTTAAAACCCCCAAAGTATCAGATCCGATTGATCAAACAGTAGTTCAACAATAGATATCCAGATCAGCTGGATCAGGGATATTTCAATTAGTGATTTTGAACCTACTTTGTTTGAAGAAGATGACAAGTTACAGGTCTAGAAAGATGCTATATTGGAAGAATACAGGTCTATCATGAAGAACAATGTTTGGGAAATAGTACCCAAACCAAAAGATAAATCAATTGTTTCCTCCAAGTGGATATACAAGATAAAGCATGCAGCCGATGGTAGTATTGAAAAGTATAAAGCCAAGTCTGTTGCCAGAGGTTTCTCACAAAAGGAAGGTGTTGTCGTCCTAA
>ML816125.1:0-15557 GCA_009831015.1 Picea engelmannii | reverse complement strand
GGATCATTCATTGATCATTGAACTGAACCTTTAACTGAGCATATCTACAAGGACATTACAACTCTTATGGTCTGTGCTTTCTTCAAAGGTAGGGCAAAGTACCAGGTATGTGTTTCTTAACTACTCTCTCCTAAAGTTTAGATCTGAATTATTTACTGTTTGAGCACAGTCATATAGAAGAAGCCTTGTATTATTGTTTTTATTCCAGAACTAAGGTTTATAGATCTGCTGTTGTTTTAGAGGAGTTATTTATCTTTGTTTCAGATCTGAGTTTAAGCATATGATCTGAGTTCTCTTTTGTCTGGAATATAGATCTACTGTTGCATCTATAGAACTGCTATCACTGTCTATGGTTTGAACCTAGTTTGTTATAGTCTGAGTTTACTATGGTAGTGAATGAGCCTTGTTACTGTTTCTTCTAGATCTGCTTTTATGTTTTAAGATCTGAGATCTTTTGATTTGTGTTTTTCTGTCACTGCCCATAATAGATCTGTCTCTATATGCTGTTTGTGCTTCAGATCTAAGTAGTTTTTGCTTTAAAGTAAAAGGAGACTGCTGTTTTCAACTTTACCCTGAATTCTAACAACCGGCCTATTATATTAGTGATTTATGTGGATGACCTTTTCCTCACTGCAGATGTAGGTTAAATAGATTGATGCAAGAGGGAGCTCATCTCGAAATTTGAAATGAAAGATCTGAGGTTAATGCATTACTTCCTTGGTTTGGAAGTATGGCAAAAACAGGACGAAATCTTCTTGGCACAAGGAAAGTATACAGTGGATATATTGAAAAGGTTTGGAATGCTGGAATGCAAATCTATGACAACACCCATGATTGCAAACTTAAAGAAATTGCATGATTCAGACATAGGGTCAGTTTTGGTAGACCGCACCATGTATAGACAACATATTGGGTCAATGATGTATGTGATTCACACCAGGCCTGATATTTGCTATGCAGTCAACGCACTGAGCCAGTTTATGGCTGAACCGAGACAGAAACACTGGGTGGTAGCTAAACACATTTTGAGATATCTCCGAGGAACCATTACTTGTGGTCTAAGGTATATATCCAGTGGTGGTATATTTATGCATGATTATGCAGATTCTGAGTGGGTTGGAAGCCCAGTGGACAAGAAACGTACTTCAGGCCACTGCTTCAGTCTAGGATCAGCTATGATTTAATAGTCAAGCCGGAAACATGGATCTATCGCTCAGAGCACAGCTGAGGCTGAGTATATTGTGGCTAGTGATGCCAACAGGGAAGAAGTATGGCTCAGAAAGTTGATTTTTAGGTTATTCGGTGATAGGCTAGAGACTACAATTATACAATGTGATAATCAAAGCTGCTTGAAGCTTAGAGAAAAAATGGTATTTCAAGACAGGTCAAAGCATATTGACATGAGATACCATTATATCAGAGACAGGGTCCAAAGAAAAATAATCAAGCTATAGTACATAGCAACAAATGAGCAGGTAGCAAATATCCTGACCAAGCCATTGTCATTAAAACAGTTTGTGCACCTGAAAGGCAAGCTTGGAGTTGCAGATAATGCCTCCCTCGCTGAGAGGGAGTGTTGAAAATAGTAGCATCAGGAGACATTCTCCAATGGGAGGCCTTAAGTGGCCACCCTGAAGCTAGCCAGGGAGATTTGGAGAATCAACCAGTCTTGTGAGTCATGGCAAGAGTCAAGGTGAACGTACAAACCTTGTGAGCCAGGACACGAGTTAGGACGAAGGAGATGCTGCAAGAAACCTTGTGAGCCTAGTGCAAAAGTCAAGGTAAGGTTTAGCAAGACTCGGGACGAACGTACAAGTCCTGTGAGCTAGACTGATATGTGGAATGATCTCATGGTCTTGTTGTGATCTTCTAGGAGCTGGCCACTTTTAGCTAAAAGTCACTTTAGCATATGACCAAGTAGGAGGGTCAAATGACCACATGCATATATAGAACTTCCTCTAAAGGATGTAATGAAGCAGTTATGAGCAGGTGAGGACCATGCAGGTTGAGAAAAGGACAAAATGTGCTTGCAAATGTTGTACCTAGTCCTAGAGGCTAAGGTTAAAGTGTTAATGGAGAATTAAAAGGATAAAAGCCTAAGTTGTAATCTTGTATTATTATAAAGTGTTGTTAAGTTATTAACAGAAAAGGAGGGAGAACTTTATGGCATATGCCTAGGAACATGACAACTTAAAGTGATGACCCCCTTGGGGCTTCTAGAAGTTTGACTTAGCCCAACAAGAAGATAAGATCTGGACACTTCTAGAAGGATAGGAAAAACCATAAAAGGATAAGAGGACCATTCACTATACACAGTTCAGATCTACAGTAATTTCCAACACTCAATTAGGGTTTCAACGACTTGTCTATTTTGCTCATATCAGAGGCTTCAAATGGTATCTTGGTTCGATTCAAGTATCAACAAGAAGCCCTTGCCCTAGCGCATCTTTCTCTACTGAAAGCTCAGGGTATAATCCAACTATTGCAGAGATCAAGCAAGAAGAAATTTTTGGCCCAATTTTGTAGAAATAACCCTATAGCGAAAAGTTTTGAGGGGCTCGATCCAGGGTTTGAAGGTAGAGTTTCTCTAGGCGTTAAGTGGTTTCCAGTATCCCTCTTGAAGGTGTATCAAAACCCAGAGAACACCCTCAGATCAGAGCCCTACATCAGTTGCTACAAGCATCTTTCTATAGGACTACGGTTTCGTCCAAGTTCTGCAAAAATTTTCGGCCAACCCAAATCTGAGGTATTCCAGGCCCAGTTTTCCCTAGTGTTTTGTTCAGTAAGGTTCTCCAAGTCTTGGTAAGTCTATCTAGGCTCAGATCTACAGTATTCTCCAGATTTGCAAGCAACACAAGTGTAAAAGTCTCTAGCCGTCCTCTCTCCTTCAACTGTAGCACCCTATTTAGAGTTTGTACCTACAAGCTCATTAATCAATAAAGAGGAAAGATCTTTGTTGGGGTTTTCTTCCATATTGGGTTTCCCCAGGGTAAATCTTTGTGTCGTATTGTGATCTTGGTCATTGTGTTGTTCTTTTCTATTCAGTTTTTCAGCATATTGTGGTTAAAGGATTTAATGTGTTGAAAAAGAAGTTAAAGATCATCTCTATATAAATCAAGCTTTAAAATTTAACACATTCCTCACATCCCAGTTGTCAATGTTTGATGCATTGACAACTCTATATCCAAGTATCAATATTTTCAAGAAGATGCTCTTGAAGAACATGCTCACCCAACACACATGAGTGATTCAAACACCATGGAGAGTGATCTTATGAAGATCATTGAGATCAGAGATCAACACTTAAATATTGGTATAAAGATAAAAGATGAGGAATTAGTGCATATTGCATTAAATGGTCTCTCTATTGTTTGGGAAGCCTTTGTTCAAGGTGTCTATGCTCATGAAAACCTCCCAACATATGTGAAGCTTTGGGACATCTTTGTCCAAGAAACAAAGCAAGGCGTAGTGTCAACCTAAAGAGAAAAGAAGCAAGACCTTGCACATATTAGGAAGGTGAGGAAAAGTGTAAAGAAAAGGGACCTTGCTAAGGGTAAGAGGGAGGAGAGGTCTTCTTCAAATCATCGTACTACGGATCAGACTCATGTGACATCTTACAAGTGTCACAAGAAAGGGCACTTTCTAATCAAGGTCAAAGGAAGGGGAAACGAAAGGTAAGCAGTAGCAGAAGTAGTTTGCAGGGAGTACTGATACTTCGGCCGAAGTGGATGAATTGGCATCCAAGCTTGAAACCACCTTCTTTAGGTTTCATTCCTTTCTACAAATATTAGTTCCAGTGTTCGCCAGTATGTGGACAATGGAACATCAAGACATATCGCATTCAACAATAAAATTTTCGACAAGTTTCAAGAACAATATTGGGTGATGATGCTAAATATCCAGTGACTGGAATCAACACCATCTCCTTTAGGATGCGTTCCAATGATGTTCTCAATTTTCATGATGTTCTTTACATGCCAAGTGTTAAAACTAATGCAGCTGCAAGAGCCATTCTTCAAGAGGATGGCAAAGAACCTAGTTGTGATCTAGGGCCCCCAGTACACTCCTGGGGTTCTTGGTCTGAGACCAAGCAGTTAGAGCCATGGAAAAAGACCCTAGTTGTGCCCCCAGTGTATTGTTGGGGTTCTTGGTCAAGGACCAAGCAGTTTGATGGTATAAGTCCCTAGATGTGTTCCAGGGAATACTTGCTCGGTGCTTGGATTGATCCTTGGTTGTGTACCTTGGTGGTTAAGACCTTAGTTGTGATCTAGGGCCCCCAAATGTGGTCTGGGACCAAGCAGTTTCTTGGTTAAGTTCCAAGTCGAGATGATGTGTGACCTTCTTCTCTCCCGGGGTGGTCCATGTGACCTAGGAGAAGTTAAGAAGAAGGGCATGATCGCATCATTGACCCTCCTCGTATGTTGGGATGATAAAATCTTATAAGTTATATCATGAAAACTCATGTGGACAATTCTGCCATTAAAGAAGGACTTAATCCTTGACTTTTGTCTTTTTGAAACCCCCTTGCTTGAGTTATGTCCCCCCTCTTTGTTGATGATGTGTTGGTTCAATTCTTTACTTCTTCCTAAAGAAAAGTTGGTCGCTTTTATCCTGAAACCCCTCTCATCGACTTGTCTTATTTCCTTGTTGACTTTTTGATTTTCCATTTAATATTTTAAATTGTAAAATATTATTTGTTTATTTGTTAGGTATTAAACCTAACCCTAAAGTTATAGCAATTAGGCTAACATGTTAGCCCTAACCCTACCTACCTAAGACTATGTACGGAGAGGTCTATTCCTCATTTGACACTCACTCACTCTCTTAGCTGAGTTTTAGACGAAGGTTTTGTTGCGGCTCTTCTGGATCAAGTTATTAAGTGGTTGCGGCTCTTCTGGATAGGTCTCTAGCTCCTCCTTGGTGTGTTTCTGGTATGCTCCAGCTACCGTGGGCTTACCCCCTCTAGCCTTGCTTGTTTAAACATGCCGTTGACCCTAAGGGTTTTTCCCAGCCAGTCGTAGAGTTATATTTTGGTTGTTGATTGGTGTTCTAGATCCTCTTGATGGTGTCACCTTGTTGTCTAGATGTTTTGTTGGTGTCACCTTGCTATCTAGATGATTTGTTGGTGTTGTCCTTTATGTGTTGCCTCACCTTGTATGCTAGCATCCTAGTACTATTGTGAACTGGACTATTGGGGTTGTTGATATTTTGAAGCAATTTTCTGTGGGCTGAAAGTGTTAAGGCTATCTGGGGTTTTTCTCTTCAGCCCTAGGTTGAACAGAGTTGTTTTGCTTTCAGCCCCATTACTTGACAGTGGCATGATCCTTAGTTTATCAACCTACTAATTTTTTTTTTGGTTTACTATCCTAAGATTTATTCTTGGCAATATCCACATGATCATGATGAGATCTACCCTGAGGATTTGATCCATAATCCATTAAGCTTATTCCGAGCATATATTGAGGAAGGTAACATCAGCATATCGGGTAATTTTGTTCTTTGTTTCAGTCAAGGAAATATTCAGGTCTATGTTATGCTATTTACGGATTATGCATCAGAAATTTTAATGTCTTGCTGATCCTAAATTACAGTAGCTAATGTTTGGAAATTAAAATTAAATATTTATGTTCTAGCCAACTATTGTATTTGCCCTTAAATTCTAACATGGTATCAGAGCTTAGGGCATGAAAGGAGCTCATTTGTGACAGACTTTTAAGCCTGCGTAGATCCTCTATTAAGGGTGTGTTTTTCAGATGAGCAGAAAGTTTGTTTTGCATCAGATCTCTTCTATAAGCAATCTTCAATATGGTTTCTTCTTCAATCAAAGCAGAAGATAGGCTTGAAGAGGCTTCAAAATTCAATGCTTGGAAGGCTAGGGTCTTTAATATCCTGGAAGAAAGTGACTTGGATGAGATGGTTCCCAGGGTGATGGAAGAACCTATTTCAAATGCAGGCAGAGCAGCCTATAAGAAGAGGCAGGCCAAAGCCAAGAGGGTCATTTTTTACTCAGTTAAAGATAGTATGATGCCTCTTATTGCTCACCTAAGGATAGAAAAAGAATGCCTTGATGCCCTAGCCAATTTGTATGAAAAGAAGGCCCCAACTCAAAAAAAGACCTTGAAAAAACAACTGCGTACATTAAAGATGGGAAAGGATGAAACCATCTCTTCCTTCTTTTCCAAAATTGCCCAAACAAGAGATCGGCTTGCAACAATTGGAGTTACAGTAGATGATGATGACCTTCTACAAACAGCAGTAGATGGTCTTCCAGAATCATGGGAGACATTTCTCTCATCTGTAAATAGAAGAGAAGTTCAACCCAACTTCGAGACATTATGGCATGATTGCTAGGAAGAAGAGGGCAAACTTAAAAGCATAAATGAACCCTCAACGGTGAAAGACCATGCTCTTTCAGTCAAAGCCAAGAAATGGAAGAAGTTTCCTCCACACAAAGGCAAAGGTAAGAAACCTCAAGGTAAGCACTCTCATCTTCACTCTCATTTATCTAAAGTAAGATGCTTTAACTGTAACAAGCTAAGTCATTATGCAAAAGACTGCAAGAACCCTCCTTCACAGCAGAAACGAAAAGGCAGGTTCCATTCTTCAATTGCAACTGAGGAAGAAGAGCCTCAAAGAAAGAGAACCAGAGTTGTTACTAAAGAACAAGAACAATGCAGAGAAAGTTATCTTGTTTCAGCTCTCTTTGGTGCTGTCACCAAATCAAAAGAAATTTGTTCAGTGGACAGCGGGGCCTCCAAGCACATGACAGGCTTCAAACAGAACCTTGTGAACTACCGAGATAAGAATTTCAATGTGAAGCTAGAATTGGGTAATGATGGCACTTATGCCATCAAAGGAGTTGGATTAGCATCTTTTCAGCTTCAATCAGGTAATGTATTTCATGCTGAAGAAATTCCTTATTTTCCTGGTTTAAAGAAAAATATTATTTCAGTTGCAGTTCTAGAAAGTAAAGGGTACACAGTAGCCTTCTCCAAAGGAAAGGCTCGTATGTGGCCCTCAAATGAAAGTATGAGCTCAGCCATGATAATCGGACCTCAAGAAGATGGACTTTACAATGTCACTGGTCAAGTTATTCAAGCATTAGCTCATGAGATGATCAACCCCTGCAAACTATGGCACAGAATGTTTGGACATCTCAACTACAATGATCTCCCAAGTTTGCAAAAAATGGTAACATGTATGCCAGTTTTTTCTTTTGAGCATGATAGTATTTGTAGAGGTTGTGCTCTTGGTAAAAATAAAGCTTACCCTCACAGTAATAGAAAAACTAATGGTATCTTAGATCTTATTCGTTCTGATATCTGTGAACCTATGACTGCTCCATCCATGAATGGTTTCCTTTATTATAGCATTTTTATTGATGATTGCTTTCGTAAAACCTGGATTTATTTTCTAAAAACTAAAGATGAATCCTTCAGTAAATTTCAGGATTTTAAGAATCTTGTTGAGAATCAGACAAGTAGACATATCCGTGTTTTCATAACAGACAACGGAAAAGAATTTGACTCCCAGAAGTATGATGATCTCTGTCGGACTTCTGGGATGAAGAGGGAGTTGACCGTGTCTTATAATCCCCAGCAAAATGGAGTTGCAGAAAGAAAGAACGGGACAATTCGTGAGGCAGCCAGAGCTATGATGTATGATCAAAATCTTTTGTTGTCTCTTTGGGCCTAAGTTGCAAGTACTGCAGTCTATATTCAGAATAGGTGTCCCCATAAAGCCTTGGAAGAGAAAACTCCAGAAGAAGTCTTCACGGGTAAGAAGCCTATTATCCCCTATCCTAGGGATAACCATGGAGATCATGTCTCGAGGCCCACAGGTCCTAGACATGGAGTGTCGAGAGTCGAATGACTTGAGCATGGCCCCGAAGGGCCCATCTTTTCTCGAGTGCATCCCACCTATTAGCAGCAGCAACATCCATCCCACCAGCTTGGTCCTGAAGTAGCAGTAACTCTTGCTCCACAAGGTAATGAGTCTGAGTATCATGGTATGTGTCACTTTGATTATTGAAGCACTTAAGCATGTTGCATTGAATTCTCCTTCATTTCATAACGTTTGCTTGGAAATTATGCTCTTTAACCTGTCCATACCTGGGAGGGTGATATGATGCCCTAGTAAGTTGATCTCCCTTTAAGATGAGTTGCCACTGGGTGGGTCTATGAAAGGCCATCGTCCATTCCCTCCATACTTACAACTTTCCATCATTATTCATCTCATCTTTCCCTCACCTTGGTTCAGGCATTGGGTTTGCCACACTAGGAAGGGTTGTACCTTGCCTTGTGGGAAGAAGGGGCTAAAGGCCCAAAAGGTAAAAGTAGTTGGAAAAAGTTAAACGCCAAAATGAAACCTTTGAGATGCTTCGCCGAGGGATTCCCAAGAAAGCAGTAAAAAGTTTCTCGGTAAGAAAAGGGAACCCATAAGATAAATCAAAACTCAAGGTACTACTTGGTGGATGAGAGGTCTCATCATGTGTCGGCCTATTAGTACCATGGGCATATAGTGGTATGACACTACCATCTATCTGGTCACCAAACCAAGGTAGTGGCTCTTGGTGGCATAGCCAAGAGAAAGAGGGTCTCATCACGAGCCAACCTTCCCATCTCCGTGAAATGCTTGTGGGTAACGTTGTCACCTCTGGTCACTAAGCCAGGACAATGTCCCCAGCTCTTCCCTTGAAGCATGAAAGAAAAAGACCAAAAGCACTAAGACTAAGAATAAAAGGCATTGAATGGGCTAGGAAAGAATGGCATCTATGACAAGGTGCAGCTCGCCCTCTAAAGAGGCACCCACAGGTAAGACCTACATTTCCATGTTATCACTGCACCCTATGCCCAAACACTTCCCCATGTCACCTCACGCACTTACATGACCTAGATTGGCTCTCACCTGGAAAACACCCCAAACTTAAGGAGGATTATCCCAATAGGACATCCTGAGAGCTTCTCCAAACCTGACTTGTTAAATTGCATAACTTCTTTGAGCATTTGTCTAGGTAAAGGGGGGTTTGATGCACATGTTTGGGTAATTTGATTATTAGATGTGATTGACATTGCTATGATCCCTGTGACTTATGAACCCCTGGAGGGCATACTTATTGTTGTTGCAGGACCTTGCTCAGTGGACAGGTACATATAGGGGAATGATTAGCTCGGACCTCCATGGGGTTGAAAGCCCACAGATGGACATTGTGACCCCAACCAGGGGCAGAGAGACACCAGAGACTTGCACCAGGAAGAAAGAAGGGCGTTGCACCAGAGACACTCTGGCAGAGCTAAACCCAGGGGGATCTTGTATTTGCACCTGGACGTTGACCTTTGGGAGCCCATGACGTCACCTTTGTGACCCTAGACATCATCCACAGTCAGGGTTTGCATTTATGAGGGCAGTTGTGTGCTAGTTGGCACGTGTGGTAGAATTCAGGGCCTTTGGAGGCCAAATGTTCTGCATGTGTGGCCTAACGTTCTACCCTAGGGGCTCAACGTCACCCTAGAAGGGCATGACGTCACCCTTGGAGCTGAATTTAGGGTTTAATTACCTTCATTTATGTAAAAAACTGGATTTTCAATGTAATTTGGCCATGTCGACTTTTTTATGACCTAATTTTAATTAAAGGTCATTGATATTGTATAAATAGAGAGAAAAGACTCATGTTTTCATCATCACTCATCACACGAGTAGTGTGGTCTGAAATTTGTGCCCTTTTGGGGGTTATTGGCTAAAATTCTAGGTGCACTTTCTCTTGGAGGCTAAATTTTGCAACTTGGATCATTTCTTAGGGAAGTTACTTGGCATTCTAGGGTTTTATCGCTTGATTATTCTTGGTGAAGCAAGTAAATCTGCAATTCTTCATTTTATTTGAATGGTTTATGGTAAATTTGCTTATTCATGTTAAAGATTATGAAATTGCTTTCTTGACAAACCCTAGGAGTAAAGGACTTAACTTGCTACGTCTTTACTCTTCATTTGCTAGACTTTTCTAAGGAGACCTTGACCTAGGTGAACTTCTAGAGCCCTAAAATATTAGCACTTTAGTGGTCATTACCTAGTCAATTATTGCTTCTAATATCTTGTAATAGTCTAAGGAAGGATTGCTACAGCCTAAAATTGCTTACACTCTAGCAAATTCATCTTTAGGGTTTGGATGTTTGAGGCCTTGAAGAGCCAACACCTCTTCCATCCATCTCTTCTCCTTAGGCAAGTACAATCATTGTGTCATTTCTTCCAAGAGAAAACCGTCATCTATAGACTCCATTGCCCTATAAAGGCACTAGTCTACCCACTATAGTGATTGATTGATCAAAACAACTCTCAAACTATCTTCCTTGAAACATTACTAACTTCTACTAACCTTAAACTAAACTAATTCATTGACTAACTTCTTGTTGTTGTAAAAGATTGCTATAGCCATCTAACAGCAGCCAATTTATCTCAAAAGTGACATTAAAAGTTGATTAGACATTGCCAATTTTGCTTCTGACAAGTAGTTATCATTTTGCCAATTCAAAGCTATATTTCCTTGTCTTTTTCAAGCAAATTTAAGGCATAATTATTGTGGCTGTTACAAAATACTTATTGCTGTTGTAAATAATTACTTTGCTGCAATTTTATATCAGCTTACTTATTTTTCAAAGGTTCATGGTCTTATGAAGCACTAACATCATTTGGTACTTGGAAGTTGCCACTTTTTTGATTTGTTGTTTTGTTCTGGGCAGGTACACCTTATTTACCTTTTGCTTCATCTCTATAAGATAGAAAGAACCTTTGACTTGAGTGACCTGNGGTGGGGGGGGGGGGACTTTCTTGTACCATTTACCTTAGCCTTCTCAAACCTTCAGGTCATTGGGGACGTCTCCCCTGGGGTACTGTGACATACTCCTAAATAGAAAGGAGTTTCCTATTAAGGTGGAAGTGATAGGTCACTCCCCGTTATGCCAATCTTACATTCACTTGCCTTGGGCTTTGGGCAAGTACAGATTGTGCGATAACAAATCCTTCAGTTGATCATTTAAGAATTTTTGGTAGTCCTGTCTACATTCATGTACCAAAAAAAATGAGGACTAAGTTAGAGCCCTCTAGAAAGAAAGACACTTTTGTGGGGTACAGTGAGACCTCAAAAGCATATCGAATCTATGTGCCAAGGCAAAAGTATGTAGAGGTCAGTAGGGATGTGACCTTCCATGAGAAAGTTGCCTTTTGTCGTTCCAAAGAACTTCCTTGTGATACAAAGGAGCAAGAAGCTCCATCACTTGAATCTTTAGATTCACAACTTTCAGGTGAGCAGAGGCAGGAGGCCAAAGAGCCTTCAATGGACCCCATAAGGGATTCTATTGAGTGTCCCCTAGAGAAACCTCCTTCCAAAAGGAAGCCAGCATGGTGTCGTGAAATTTTAAAGGAAGCAGAAAAACATGCAGCACCTAAAGGTACCTTCAGAGAAAGCAGGAAACCAGATAAGTACTCAGGTTTGATAGCTCAATTGAATCTTGTGATTGACTCAAAACCTTCCACTTTTGATGAGGCTACCAAACATAAAGTGTGGAAGGATGCCATGATAGAAGAATACGAGTCAATATTGAGGAATTATGTATGGGAAGTGGTCCCAAGACCTCAAGGAAAATCAGTAGTAACCTCTAAATGGATTTACAAAATAAAGCATGCAGCAGATAGCAGTATTGAAAAATTCAAAGCTAGATTTGTGGCTCGTGGTTTCTCAAAGGCAACAAGAGGGAAGCCATACCAGGGCCATACAGAGCAGCCAAAGGGAGGCTGAACTTAGGCCAGGTCTTACCAGGGCCATACAGAGCAGCCAAAGGGAGGCCGAACTCAGACCTAATTCAACACCTTCTAGCAGGTCGATTCTAGGGCTTCTTATGCAAACAAAAATAGGCTGAATTCAACCAACAGTGGCAGGAAGATCTAGACAGGTCATACAAGCAGGTTCGTACAGTCCAGAATCAAGTTGGATCGTACAACCATCAACTGGGCGAATTTTGTTGTGGAAAGGAAGTGTAATCTACTCAGAAATTTGTGTAAGAAAATTCAATTTGTATGTTGTTGTAATATTTTCTCTAGAAGCCTAATAAATTCCCCTCTTAGCTAGTTTTCCCCACACTGGGGTTTCTAGGGTACATCTAGTGTTGTCCTATTTTTATGCTTGGTTATATGTATGCTTTTGTTGTGATTTTCTGATGTTATAACTCAGCTGTAGGTAATTTGCATGATTTCAGATTTTATATGAGCAAACATAATTTCTAGTTAAATAGAATCATTGGCAATTATTTCAATGACAAAGTTATAGGAAAAATCAATAGTGCCATAACCCATGAAGTAAACACCAAACCATACCATATACCATTACACATATTCCTTGATAGGTCTCTTGGGAAATACTCCTTTTTCTAGGTACTAGCACATCTAATAGGGGTTAATAATGATTCTCCCTTACCTAAAGTTGGCAAATTGCATAACTTTATGACCTAGTGTGAAGTTTGAAGATGATACTTAATGTGATCTATCCAGTGGCTTTTGCATTAACATGACTCACTTTATATGTTGCATTTGACTTGTTGAAAAACCGATACATGTAGGTAAATTTAAAAAAATTACAGCATACAACCAACATACCAATACATTTGCATATATGAGGATCACTAAAAGTGAGACAATCACAGAGAGAAAACAAGTATACCCTAGGAAACCCTTTTGGGGTAGAAAACCCAGCCAAAACTTCTCTTTAGATTCTTCAACAAAGTACAATACCAGTACAAGACTTTAGAGTAACTAACTAGGACTCAGTGGGTTGAAACAATACCTCTGTTTCAACACTTACAAACTTCACAAATAGCTGAACTAACACTTACAGTAACAACTTGACAAAATCACCAAAAGATAATTGACTTTCCTTCTTGTTGTAGCAGACTTATGGCAGCTTTAACACAGTATTTGTAGAAGCCTTATATCAACAAGGAACAACAGAAGACTTCAGCAAGAATAGAGTGCTTGTATCAGTAGTATACTTCAACAACTAGCTTGCCATATACCAGCAGAAGACTCCAGCAACTAGCAGCCATATACCAACAAAAGATTCGAGTAGATATTAGTCATATACCAACAAAATACTTCAGCAAATAGATGCCTTGCCTCAGTAGAAGACTCTAGCAAAACAAAGGTATCCAAATGTTAAGTGAATGCCCCTTTTTATAGGTTGGATTGGCTGCCCTAAGTAGCCCCCTAAGAATGTATGACAGACATATAACAATTGTCATACCTGCCCTCCTTTAGCTATCAAGAGTCACCTCCTAATGTTCCCAAGAGCCACCTCCTAAAGCTCCCAAGAGCCACCTCCTAATGCTCCCAAAGGTCACTTCCTTTGTCTCTTCTAGAGGTTGCCCTAAACTGTTGTCTTAGGATTGTATGACAATTGCATAACAGTTGTCATAACACCACCCTAAGTAGCCCCCCTAAGCTGGCCACTCCAACCGCCCTAAGCAGCCCTCTTAAGCAGCCTCCCTAAGCTAGCCACTACAACCGCCCTAAGAAGCCCTCTTAGAGGTGCTATGAGGTTGACACATGGAATATGGTTTGTCTTGGCATGAGGTTGACACTTGTCATGTGTTTGATGTTGGACATAAGTTAACACTATATCAAAACTTTATTTACATGGTTAGTTACAATAGGGAAAATAGCTTCCAAAGCTATATAATTCAACACTCCTTCTTAGCAAGGAAGGTATTTTCCTAGTACCAACGGTTACATCCATTTGTCTTTACTTGGCTATTGACTTGTTGATCCATGTAGAATCTATTCATCAAGAGAAGTTTTGTATCCAAAGCTAGCATTGGGATCAGTAGCATCTTTGGTGAGCACACTGATGTCATTACAGGATTTTTATTCACTCAGTTCACCAAGAACTGTCCTACAAGCCATATGATAGAGGAAGCTATACAGTTCACCAAGAACTGTCAATTCACCAAGAACTGTCTTACTCAGTGCCAGTCCTTTTTCATACTGGATGAGTAATCTTAGAGCCAGTCCTTTTTCATACTTGATAAGAATAAAATAGAATAGCCCACATCCTACCTGTAAATGATTTACCCCGATACTGTCACCAGAATCCCATATGCAACTCCTTACTCTTACGAGGGACTAGTCCAAGTTTGTCTCTGAGGTACTCAAACTTCACCTTTGACGGAGGTTTGGTTAGCACATCTGCAACCTGCTCATTGGTACCCACATAATGAAGCTTCATTGCTCCCTTTTCTACCACATCACGGATAAAATGATACTTGATTCCAATATGCTTTGATTGGTCATAAAACACGAGGTTCACTGACAACTTTATGCAACTCTAATTTTCATAGTAGATACTAGTAGCATCTAACTCAATATCAAATAACCCTTAAAGTAATTTCCGTAGTCATACAGCTTCAGTACATGCTAAACATGTTGCCATATATTCTGCCTCAGTTGCACTGAGCGCAACACTGGTTTGCTTCCTGCTAAACCATGAGATCATACATGATCCCAAACTAAAACAACATCCTGAAGTACTCTTACAATCTGTGACACTACTAACCCAATCTGAATCAGAGTATCCATGTAGTCTGAACTCACAATCTGCATCATACTTGATACCATACTCAATGGTACCTTTCAAGTATCTCATCACATGTTTTGTTGTGATCAAATGAACATGTCTAGGTTCAACCATATACTGACTTAAAGTGTTCACAGTAAAACATATGCCCGGCCTTGTGTTCGTTAAATACATCAACGAACCAATCATTTACCTATACAAAGTGGCATCCACTATCTCTGATGAAGTATCACATAATAACTTTGGATTTGTCGCCATAGGTGTAGTCATGGATTTACAATCCATCATTCCAAATCTCTTTAGAATTTCCACAACATATTTTCCTTGACTAAGACAAATCTCACCTGGATTCCGCCAGACTTCCAGCCCTAAGAAATAGTGCATTTGACCTATATCTTTCATTTTGAATTCTGAATCAAGCTTCTTCTTGCAATCAGTGATGATTGCTTTTCATTTCTTGTTAGAAACATATCATCCACATACAATAGTAAGATCACATGATCATCATTATCAATCTTATAGTAGAGATTGGAATCTGCTTTACTCTTGATAAAGCCTGTTATCCCCGATATCTAGGGATAACTAGGAGATCATGTCTCGAGGCCCACATGGTCCTAGACATGGAGTACCGAGAGCAGGAGCGACCTGAGCATGGTCCTGGAGGACCCATCTTCTTCTTCTCAGCCAGCTTTGTCCTGCCAGCAGTACCAGCCTCCATCACTACCGGCCTGGGCTTGCATCAGAAAAGGTTCTTGCTCCATGAGGTAATTGGTCCGAGGTATCATGGTATGTGTCATATATGATCATTATAACATTCGTATGTATGCATTAGATCTCTTTCACTTTGGATGACTGCTTGGATCTTACACTAATCCGCTTGACCACTGTTGGGGTGATTGATTGGGTGGCTTAGCAAGTTGGTATTCATGGGTTTTGGTTAGCC
>ML816124.1:30535-100788 GCA_009831015.1 Picea engelmannii | reverse complement strand
TCTTTATTGGTTTTTTTGTTCAAGGGGAGCTTGAGGAATTGTCGACTGACCCTCCCTATATATTAATAATATCATTGAAGGGAATATTCAAGAAGGTTTATGATTCAGATTATTTTGAGAACGACATGAAGGAAAATATATAACTGAGATATAACAATGAAATACACAAAAATATAGAAGAGAACACATAAATACATTGAAACCCAACTTCTATTACTGAATAAGATAGAAAAACATTGTAGAACACAAACTAGAAAAATGGGGTAGCTTATCTCTAAAAAGATTGAGAACGACATGAAGGAAAATATACAACTGAGATATAACAATGAAATACACAAAAATATAGAAGAGAACACATAAATACAGTGAAACCCAACTTCTGTATATAACTGATATATAATAATGATATACACAAAAATATAGAAAAGAACACATAAATACAGTGAAACCCAACTTCTATCACTGAATAAGATAGAAAAACATTGTAGAACACAAACTGGAAAAATGGGGTAGCCTATCTCTAAAAAGAAAGATATGTTGGCTATGCTTCATTCACAAGAAGCTTTACATCACACTCCATTGCATGCTTAAAGGGCCTCCTTCACCTCAATTATATATGAGAGAGTGAGAGGAGAACAATTCCCATGATGCATGTGGGGTAAATTGGACTAAGTTTATAAAATGCCATAGGCATGTAAAATACTAAGACTTCCCAGGCAATCAACCATCCCAGTACTAGTCTAGCTTGAGCGCACTTAACTACGGAGTTATAATGGGATCTGGTGCATTAACGCTAAGTTGTAGGCATGTAAATAAGACCATTACATGATGTATGTAATTAACAAATGAAGATGACATTACATTCCACTCCCCATCAAAAGGGTGAATGTTGTGGTTTATCAAAAACATGGCCTCAAAATGGTGATTCGGTGGAAAAGCTGGATGGACACCAAGATCCATCTGGATCAGTTGAGTCAATCCATCCTCTATATTACTATTATCATTAAGGGGGAGCTTGAAGAATACTTGGTTGACCTTTCTTTAATATTTATCATCTAGCAGGACCTTGGGAAAGGGTCAATTGAACCTTCCTTGATATTAGTATTCTCATTGAAGTGGAGCCAATAAATCATTACTTGACCATTCCTCAAGTTATTATGTTTTTCACCAATTTAGAATTAATATTCCTAATCTATATATCCCCAGGGAAGGGCCAGTCGTCCTTTTCTCTATATCATTATTGTTTCCCAAGGGGAATATTAGGAAGGTTCGATTCATCCTTCCTATATATTAATAATCTTGTCAAGGGGGGAGTTGAATAAGGGTCATCCAATCCTTCCTCTAGATTAATATGATCATCTAGGGGGATCTTAAATAAATTTTTGTTGACCCTTATTCAAGCTTTATCGTCGAGGATGATCCTAAGAAAGGACCAGTTTATCATTTCTCAAGAATATTATTCTCATCGATGGGGATCTTAGAGAAGGGTTGGATAACCCTTCCTCAAACTCATAGCTTCCCCATCAGAGTGGAACTAATATTCCTAATCTATATTATCACAAGGAAGGGTTAGTCATCCATTCCTCAATCTTGTAGGTTTCCCATTAATGTATAATTAATAATCACAATATATATTAGCTAGGGGAAGGTTCATCTAAACCTTCCTCTAGATTAATACTATCATTGAGGGTAATTTTGAAGAAGGGTATACAAACCCTTCCTCTATATTAGTATTCTCATCAAGGGGGAGCCTGGAGAAGGTTTGGTTGACCCTGCTTCCATTCTAGAAATCGTGTTGAGGGGTAACACTACAAAGGGTCAGTCGACCCTTCTTATAGCATGTGGGTTTCTATTCAAGGGAAATCCTTGGGAAGGGTAATTCAACAGATTAATACTCACATATAAGGGGTGGGGGGACTGGGAAGTTTTGATAGACCCTTCCTCTAGATTAATATTCTTATCAAGGGGGAGATTTAATAAACATGTTCTACTCCTTTTTCAATATTTCTTATCAAGGGGGATCCATAGAAAGGGTCAACTAACCCTTTCTCAAGATTAATATTTTATCAAGGTGGAGACTAAGAAAGGTTTAGTTAACCATTCCTCAAGATTATTGATCCGTAGGATCTTTTCAATGATTATGGTTGAGTTTTAAACTTGCATGATTAATTAACCATTGAGAATTTAATGAAAGAATGAGGAAGGAAGAAGAATTAAGACATTCAAATATACATATGCAGATCTGAAAATGAATAATGGACAGCAAACCATAAGAACGCAGGTTGATAACAGAGTTCGGCACAATGTTTGCCTATGTCTCCGGCCTTTTCCTTGTGGGGGAGGCTTCTTTATTTCTTCTCAAGTGCTCAAAATTACATCTCAGCAATGCCAAAAGGCTACAAGACTGATCTGGTCTTGTTCTCCCAGATCTCTAGAACCCTGTGAAAGAAACGGCATGCAAAACTGATGCTCCAAGCTCCCAGAAACGATCCGACAGCGTTTCCACCTCAAAGGCTTCCCTGCATCAAACTGACTTTGGCTTGGCTTTCCTTCAGCATAACTCTGCTCTGAATGACTGTTCATTGGCCTCAAACAGGCCTGGTTTATATAGCAATGGGGTTGGTTTCACATCCTCAACTTCCTCCAAGAATCTGGCCTCCAAAAATGCCCAATATCCCCCAAAAATGGAGCAAATCCTCTAATAATAGGCATAATTAATTTAAAAAAAACCAATTATGTAACAAAAACCCACTTAATATAGTTTTATTGGGCGCAACCCCCAATAGGCGCGCCCCTGGCCATATTGGCGCACGACCATGTGGCCAAGCGCGCCACCTACGCGCTAGCCCCGTGTCACATGACCCCTGGTCACCCGACGAGTTGCATGGGACCGCGTGCTAACTGTTTGAAACCCATGGCCAAAAATTCCCGCGCATTGGTGGAATGGTTCCGGTTCTATGGGGATCCGCCCGGAAACCATGGGCTAACCCCTATCCATATCCCTGCGCTCCGTTGTAATCACCGCTGGTTTTCTATTGAGTGGTCACATATGGCCATGGGTCGGGGCTTGACCCCGGCCCTTTTAACCACTGGTTCAACGTTTAACCAAATTCAAATACAAAATGGGCCGTTTGGTTAACAAGTTCCACCCGCCCGCATGTTGGCTAGTCCGAATACACCGGTCCTTTGCCTGCCCGGAGGTCACGGGTTCGACCCTCGGCGACCCCAAACAAAGTTTTGTATATAAACCATCGAACCAATGATGGGGTGCCACGTGGCACCCTTACCATCCAATGATAACATGCCACGTGTCAGCCTATGATTGGCCCACGTGTGTGCCACATCACTTCTGCCGTACTGCCACTTGTCCTGCTGCGTCAGCCCGGCCGTACGCCCTGTCATCCCGCCACATCATTCGATGACGTCAGCCTGTCACGTGTCACCCTGTCAGTGGTGACACGTGTCACCTCAGCACTGGTCCGATCGTATGCCAAAAGTGCCAAATCCGCATGACACGTGTCGCGTCCTGGTGATGCCACGTGTCCTCCGTACGGTCTTCCATGTGTCGCCTTCTGGAGCCGCCACATCAGTTGTACGGCACTGCCACGTCAGTTGTACGGACGTGCCACGTGGACTGTACGGACTATACAGTCATCCCTTTTTTTCCCTGTTTGACTTTTCGGACAGAACGCGATATCTCCTTCATACAGACTCCGTTTGATGAAGTAAATATACCACCGGAATTAGGAAGACGAGACGGACGCAATGGCACAGGTTTCGTCACATTCCGAGCACTTTCATTTTTGAGCATTTTTCAAGCCCTATCAGGCTTCTGGATCCGATTTTGGATCAATTATAGATTTATTTCAATGTATAAATAATCTTACTAATATATATTATCCTGGGGAAGGGTCAATAAACCTTTCCTCTAAATAAATAGCGTTGTCTGAGGGGAGCTAAGGGAATGGTCGAACAACGCTTCTTATAGATTAATAATATAATCAAAGGGGATCTTCAAGAATGGTTGGTCAATCCTTCCTCTAGATTAATATTATCATCAACCAAGAGCTTGAATAAGGGTTTCCCAACCCGTCTTCAATATTTCTCATCAACAAGGGTCCTAAGAAAGGGTTAGTTGACCCATTCTCATGATAAGCATTCTTGTTGAAGTGGAACTTATTCCTAGGTTAGTAAATGATTCCTTAAGTTCATCGGTTTTCCATGAATATAGAATTGACATTCCTAATATATATGGTCCTATGGATGGGTAGGATGTCCCTTCCTCTAGATCAATATTCTTTTCTAAGGGGAGCACAAGGAAGGGTCAATCAACCCTTCCTATAAATTAATAATCTTGTCAATTGGGTGCATAAAGACGGGTCGACCATTCCATCTGTTATATTAGTATTATTGAAAGGGGGAGATCAAAAAAGTGTCTTTCAATATTTCTTCAATATTTCTTATCGAGGAGGATCCTAGGAAGGGATCTACTGACCCTTTATCAATATTACTATTCTCATAGAGGGGGGCGAATCTAGGCGCAGAATTAGTCAACCCTTCTTCAAGCGCATAGGTTTTTCATCAAAGTAGAATTAGTATTCCTAATATGTAATAGCTTGATGAATTTTTGTTATACCTTCCTCAATATCATAATTTTCTGTTCAATACAAAATTAATAATATTGATCTATATTAACTTGCAGAAGGATCATATGAATCTTCCTCTATATTTATACTATCATCACAGGGGATCTCGAGGAAGGATCTACTTAACCTTCCTCTAGATTACAATTCTCATTGAGGGGAATATTAAGAAGGTTCAGTCAACCCTTATTTAAGCCTAGTAATGCTATCAAAAGGTATCCCCCTATCATGCTTGATATTACATATATAATATGATTAACATGAATTTGTCATTTCCATTGTTCTTTGTCTCTCACTACCTTGACTTTGTCATTATTGAGAAGGATGCAATCGATACGGGAGCAATTCAAGGGAGAGGGAAACTACAAATAGAATGGATGAGTTGAAGTAAGGAGCAATACCCTTGACTAATACTAATAAGAAACTTTGGTTGTTAACCCTCAACCGAAACCAGTAGGCACCTTTGGCAATTGACTAAGATCTATAGGTGAATTTGGAAATCGACTAAGACTGAGACTAATAGAAACCTTTGGTGATCAATCATCTATATTCACCTATTTATTCCATACAAATGATGACCATAAAGAATAGTTCGCACCACATCCATGTTCACATTCCTTTGTATTGAAAATTGTGTTCATTAGTCAAAAAGGGTGTTTTTCTTTTTTTCTAATCAAATATTTAAGATCATCTCAACCACCAATCTACCACTCAAAAGTTGTTATTGGGTAGAAGTTGTAATATCCCAGTTTGAACTTCTTGAATATTTTGTAATTAAGTATGTTTTTAATGTTTTTTTCATGGATATTTTATTACCATGTTTTAATTAGCACCATGAAGAGAAAATTTCATTGTGGTTGGAACATCTTGAATTCATGCAAATATTTTATTTTTACAAAGTTAAGAAAATACGAGGACTGATTGAGGCGGGAGCACCTAAAAGGGTCTATGATACCACAAGTGGGGAAAGATGAGGGGGTATAAGGGAATCCTACATGCTTAAAACCCTATGTTACCTTTCTATTAATATTGTTATTAACCTTTACTTTTTTGGAGTCCCCTCTATAGTCAATCTTTGGAATTTTTAAGAGTGGATGAAACCCTATCCTAAACTCTAGCCATCATATCCTATATTCTTGGAAGCATGTTCCTTATATTCATGGAGACTTTCTCCCTACCTTATTGGAACCTAATTTGAGTTGGTAGAAATACTTATAGCACTATTTTCCTTGGATTATTCATTCAATCATGGGAAATAATTTGAATGGGAGAGGCAGGAGATTTCCTGAGAAAGAAGATTGAACTATGGATGGCCAAGAACCAATATTTTCGTGATGGAGTTTAGTAGGTATCAACTTGGACCTTTATATGCACATACTAAAGAACATTGGAGGGAGAATACTTCTAAGGGAATATGAAGTAGATAAAGAAGATATCATTGTGTTGTATGTGTAGGTATTGTGGGTGTTAGATAGATACACTATCTGTAATAAAATTAACAATGGAAATAATCAGATCTCTATTGCATCTTAAGAACATCGGTCTGGACCTTTATATGCACATACTAAAGAGCACTAGAGAGAGAATACTTCTGAAGGACTATGGAGAAGAGAATGTCGATCTCCTTATGGTGTATGTGTAGGTATTGTGAGTGCTAGATAGTTGCTCTGTCTTTAGAAATCCTTACAGTAAGTTACTTGTTTGAGAATTTATCTTGCATGAGATAAATATTTGTCCTGAGTTGTTCTTGTAATACTAATTCACCCTGCTGGTATCAAAACTTGGATAGGGGATGGCCTATTGTAGAAATATCAAGTGCAACAAAGCCTAAGGTCGGGTGGATAAGTTTATCATCTTTGTTCTAATTTTGATGTGTGTGTGTGTGTGTGTGTCTTTTACAAAATTTACATGGAGGATGGAGACATCAAGAAGTATTTTATCTTGGAGTTTTGGAAACTTTCTGTGTATTTTACGTGTGATCAAGAAGTAAAATTGGTTAAAAGAAACATCTTGATATCCTTCTATACTTCTAATGTGATTTAAGGGTTACACATTGTTAAAGAATCACATTTAAAAAAATTATGTACTTCTTGGGTGTATCAAGGAATACCCTATGTTGATTACTATTCATGCACTAGATTATAAGGCCTACATTTTAACTAAATTTGTTATGGAAGAGTTAACATGGTTATTGAGATCAACAAGTGATTTAAATTCTTGGTTTCACACAATAGAGAACATTTCAGTACTCTAAAAAATCAAATGTTGAATATGATTATCTAAGCATGCCTATTGGTATTGGATACTCCATTGATATGCATCTTGGTACCTATGTGTTGGTCTATATTGGTTGTAATCAAATGTATACCTACAAAGTGTTTTAACAAAGGTGTCAAGGAACAAATATAAAATGTATTCCTACAAAGTGTTTATAGAAAGGTGTCAATGGCTGAAATAAAAGGTATGCCTACAAAGTGTTTGTACAAAGCTGTCAATGGCTGAAATAAAATATATTCCTGCAAAGTGTGGTAGAAATGTGTCAATGGTTGTTATAAAATATATTCTTGCAAAGTGTTTGTAGTAATGTATTAATGGATGTTATAAAATATATGATTGCAAAGTGTTTGTAGAAATATGTCAATGGTTGAAATGAAATGAATGCTTTCATATAGTTGTTGTGGGAATATATATTTTGGGCATGTAAAGTAGAGTGTTGAGTGTTTTGGATTGAATGCTTGGATTGATTTGATATAAATACAAATTGTTTATTCTTGTTGGGAAAATTTTCTAAGTTAAGTTCTTGTATAAAGAAGAGCATTTTCCAATGGAAGATTCATTTATATTATTGTTGGGAAAATATTTTGAGTCAAAATTTTGATATAGAGGATTAATTGCAATTGCCAAATTGTCTTTGAGCATTATAGAATTAAATTTTGTATATATGGACAAGCAATGTGTGTGTTAGTTTGTTTCTCATACTTGTACATCCTACATAATGGTAAATGGGTCAATAATTTTTCGTATATGGGACAATAATGTTAATGGTAAATAGATGTTATTGGTGTGTAACCTTTGAATGGAATTTTTCTCATATGCGATAGTAATACTAAAGGAAAATCATTACCTTTATTTGTGTAATTCCTAAGCTAAAAATTATGTGCATGAAAGAGAAAATTGAACAATGGAAATATGTAGCCTCATTGGGTATTTTCCCTGGATGAATCTTGTTAGATGGAAAACGTCTTGCAAGAAGAAAATTGCATCTCTCTTGGGTATAAACACCGAACAAAGATGTTTATCGAATAAGTTGATTTTGATATTGTGAATAAAATAGCCTTTGTGCATAGTTCTTATTTTGAAATATTTTGTAAATAAAACAACGATATAATCATGTTTTTCAGTTTTTGGGGGAATGATATATGAGATTGGATTGTTATGATTAATGGACATAATGATTTGTGTCACCAAATATCTCCTGAATGGATATTATGATTGGAGAACTATCTTTGATCATTAATAAATTGTAGTTTTAATAATTGGGTGAGAATCTCTAAATTCTTATAGTTCACAATGAAGATTGCAATATGGGAATGCATTTGTGTTGTTTGCGTGGTTGTAGATAACATTTATGGAATGCATAAGAATTATGTGTATCTAAGAATTCATTTGGTTGTACTTGAATATTTGGTTGAGTTATGATTGGCTAATGTAAGTGAGGATTGGTTATGAATCCATAAGGTTGATTCATGTGAATCTACCATTGAATGTCAGTGTGTAGTTTTAAAGAGTTTGTACATCACTTTCATAAACATGACATATGACTAAACACATGTTCGGAATCAAACCAAGATGATATTTTTTAATAGTAAATTATATATATATATATATATATATATATATATATATATATATATATATAGTGTTTGTTAGTTTGTCTGTGACATGTGGGACTAACCTGTGGCTAAGAAACTGTGACTTAGGGGCATCTAAGTCGTCAAAATAACCCTGGGATCGCACCCGGCCTGAGCCACAACAACCCTTAACATGGTTGGATTTGTTTTCCCTGCAGGTTTTGAACCGGTGACTTTAACATCACAGAGCGCCTTAACAGCACACTTCATCACCGACTATCTTACACCTCGGGGACATGAAAAAGTGGTTGTTAGAAATAAAGGAATGTGCTCATTTTTTTATCCAGGTGGATATCGGTGGCCATCCACCTATTCCACGGGCTCAAAAAACAATTTTCCATCTTGGCAGTTTTTCAACAATTTTTCGGGTTCCAAACTTACGGGGTCGTTTTAAGGCCCTAAACGATGTTTTTTGGGGATTTGGGACCCAGGTGATTGAAAAAGGCACAAACTTGGGCCAATCAAAAATATCTTCTCAATTAGACCTTTCCAACAGTGTATCGAGCGCCCCAAATGGAGATCGTATGCAAAATTTATGCCCCTAGGAAGTTGACGTATCAACTACCCCCATCGGGGCCTGCAAACCTTTTGGATTTTCATTTTCCGAGGTTAGGGTTTTGGATTTTACTTATGTTAAAAAGGCCTTTAGAGACTCATTGTAACAATCATATTCTAGTGAATGTGAGTAGCCATCACATCTCTTGTCAGAGATAAGTTGCCACCATTCTAGCGAGTCGTTCACTCTATATTTTTATAGTTCTGTACATTTCACACATTAATAGAAATTGTGTATTATTGTATATCTGTGCCTATTGTTATATTTCTGATATATCTTTGCTATATTATTTCCGCTCTTTCAATATCTCTATATATTTCTATGCTTTATCTCCACTCTCATTTCGTGCCAAAAATTATCTGGATCAGTGGTACCAGAGCAGGTTGCCTTTGATCGTTTTCCAGTGCATGTCCCCGACGAGGTCTAAGTATATCAATTTGGTTCTCGAGCTTGTCTCTCTTGAGGAAAATCTCTCTTGTACACCCAAGAAACCCTCAATGGTGGAAGAAAATAAAAATGACAGAGAAGACGATTATATCAATATGTTGCTTGAGCAATCTCTCACACGACAGAGGGATGAAATGATGGAGAATTTTTCCCACATCCTTCAACGACTGTCGATAACAAAAGGTACGTATTCATCAAGCGGCCACTTTGGAGGCACCTCTCATTTCAAGGTACAAGTTAATTTTGATATTCCCATATTTGAAGGACATCTAGATGTGGTTGCCCTAGAAAAATGGTTAAATCTTCTAGAAGGTTATTTCTCTATTCATAATTTCTTTGATAAGGAAAAGATCACCTTCGCACTCCTTAAGGTTCTCCCCCATGTCAAACATTGGTGGGAAACTTACTGGGGGCAAAGTTCCACAGAGGAGTCTGGAATATATGGGGTCGAGCCCAGTTGGGATTTTTT
The DNA here is from genome assembly GCA_009831015.1 of Picea engelmannii. NCBI lineage: Eukaryota > Viridiplantae > Streptophyta > Pinopsida > Pinales > Pinaceae > Picea > Picea engelmannii. The sequence continues at coordinate 90,762 of ML816124.1, read as the reverse complement.
TGTGGATGTGGTCAAGGAACAATATTACCATGTTGGAAACTATGAAGACGAGTACATGAGATGGACCACACTGCAGAAAGAGAGGGGCCAAGCAGTGTCATAGTTCACCAATACCTTCCATACCTTGCGCACCAAGTTGGGTATCTGTTGGCACCAAGCCGAAGGTAAAAGAAGAATGATCATGAGAAAGAAAGCGTGCAGAAAACTGAAGTAACAACTGGAAAAAGAGCAGAACGCGTGCATGAAAGAAAGTGTGCACAAAGGAAAGCAACAGCTGGAGGAAGAACAACACGCACATGGGAGAAAGACCTAACGTAAGAAGGGTTAGGGTTTTGTTAATATTATGTAAAAGGCTGAAAAGACTGAAATGTATAAATATAGATACGAAAGTATCATATAGGGATGGTTGTTGTTGTTGAGGGTTACGCTTTGGAATTAAGTTTTGGAGACTGTAACCATGCATGAGCATAGGCGATATATAATGTTTTTAGATGTATGAACAGATTTTGTAAGCTTTTTAGCAATTAGACCGCAGGTTGTAGAGCCTGGTGCGATCTAGTTCGCCTCACATAGATCTTACCCAGTGTTGTGGAGAATTGTAAGCACATGGCACCAGGAATGAAGAACTTCCATAATAAAAGAGCCAAGAGACAAATATTTATGGATGTAGCCCAGGAAGGGGTGAACCACGGTAATACTTGTGTAATATGTTGAATGTATGCATGTCTCTTCTTTCTTTCAACAATTAATGGTTAAGCTTAATGAATGATTTAGCACATTGTTATGAATCTGTTTATACTCTGCTGGAATTAAACTATGAAATATACGTATGCGACTTCAAGGGATAAGTAGTTTACCTTACATCTCACGGTACCTGGATTTAATCAAGAAACACCTATCCCCTACTCTATTCTAGGCTGTAAACACCTGAGTCTTATAGTCACCCATTTAAAGCTATCTCGGGTGAGACTGCGCAGTACCTTCCGGGTGTTGTGTTTCTTTCTGGATTACCAGGAGGGCCAATAGTTTTAGAGGCTTTGTTGGAACCCTAAATGGCATGAACCCTGGTTCAATAACTCAGACAACCCGAGAAGGGAAATAGTAACCAACAAATGGTTCTGTTGTTGTGTTAAGAGGAACAAGAGAGGAATGAGTAGATGAGATAGAATGAATAAGAACTGAAGGAGTAGAAAAGAAGAGCAATGAGTCGTCAGAATGGAATGTTGAGACCTTGGAACCCCACGAGAGAAGAAATTGAGGGCTGGTTGAGAACTAAAGAGCTAGAGTTTGCACAGAAAGACAATAGAAACCCCAGGATCACACCGCGTAAATACTTGGATAAATACGTATTTATGAATTTACACGAAGTCTTTTTCTGTGATTTTTTGCATCTACTGCAAGAGTGGATATTAAGGTTAAAGGATAACCACGCGACGAACCGAATTCGACAACTACATTGGACTCCAGTACAGATCCATCAACTGTAGCAGGTGAACAACAAATTCAACTGCTCAGTCGACTTTTGGCTTGACAGTATTGTGGCAGACTTTATCACAGAATTTGCGGTAGACACGGAAAAGTCATACAACGCATCCAAGCAAGAGTTCCTATGAGGACCCAGAGGAAGGTACATTTGATCACTGTATACTTCTATCAATATATTGCTATATAAAAAAGGTGTGATGACAATGGAATCAGACAGCTAGACTTCCCTGTGTGCATGGGGGAAGGGGAGAAGCACTGATAGAGAGAGGAGGAATGGAAGGAGGGTAGGATAAAGAGAAGAAGGAGGAGGAACCCTTGGACCCAATCTTGATGGATGACGACCAGATTAAGTGGATCTTGGCGTCATCAGGAATGACATGTAGCGGAGCACCCTACCAGTATAACGTGAATACCAAGAAGAGAGTCGTAGCCGAGAGGGAGGGCTTGGAAAGTGATGAGGAAGAGGTAGAGGATCTTTGGGATATGGAGCAGATTGAGGAAATCCTATGCGCCACATATGAGAGGAAAACAAGAGTCCCAAGAACAGGAGGAGAAGGAAGCCATCCCTTTCATATTAATGTCAGTGTGGAACCTATAAATCCATGTGCGACCAATACACCAAAGAGAACACCACCGTTTAGACAACCAAAGTTTGGAGGAAGTCCAATAGTAGGAAGTACATCTACACAAAGAGAAACAAATGGAGAAGCAAGTTTAGGCAACCTTAGTCAAGTATCTACACTGCGTGGAGGAGGGAGTATCTCAGTATTTGGAATGGCAGGACACGATCCTACTATCAGATTACCAGAGTTTTGAGGAGAAGCAGTAGAAGACCCTAAGAAGCATATGTTCATTTGCGCAAAGATCTGGGAAGAAAAGTAGATCACTGTTGAAGACACCAAACTCGCGCAGTTATCGATCACACTAAGAGACCGAGCACTAGATTGGTACATGAGTCTAGACACGAACAGTGTTCCCGGAATGAAAAGGACACTAGACGACATTAAGAAACTATTGATAAATGATTTCCAGAAGCCGAGCTCAAAGGATCAATACATGAATGAGATGATTGAAATAAGACAGAAACTAGGAGAATCAGTATGGGAGATTGATAAAAGATTCAAGCGATTAAAAGGAAAGTTAAAATACCTTATGACCAATATGCAGCATCAGCACCTGTTTGTCAACTCACTACTCCCACACTTAAAATATTCATTACGACAACAGAAGTTTCAGACGCAGGCAGAGGCTCTACAGGTGGCCTTGCAATTGGAAGAGAATCAATACCAGTAAACGGACCCGGCTATCGAAGAACTGAAGGAGGATCTGAAGAACTTAACATTTCAGCTGAACCAGAATAAGAACAAGGGAAAACAAGAAGTCGTTTGGTGCACTACCTATAGGAAGGAAGGACACCACAAGAATGAATGCCCAACATTCGCACAGTATATGGCAATGGGGATGCCAAACCCACTACCACAGGGAGGATTATGGTACGAAATATGCAAGAAACCGAGTCATGGCCCTTACCACTGCACGATGATGCAGAAATACCAAATAGTTCCAAAGAAATCATATTTCACCTTTTGCATGTTAGTTGGCCATGACGACAAATATTGCAGAACTATGGAGTTGATGCGGGAAAGAACATCAGACCATACAGGGTATAGGCAGAAATGATGACTGGGCAAGAAGAACCACAGTTCACTCAAGCCCCAGCCCCATACAACACCGTGCAATAGCAGTATAATATTGCACTGCAGCCGTACAATAACACACAACCACAGTACAACCCGGCACAACCCCAGTACAATACCGCGCAGTATAATCAGGGACCATAGTGTAACATGCCACTAGGTGATCGTGCAACTTATAGAGGAGTAGGACGAGCCAGAGGAGGTTTCGGACATGGTAGAGGACCAGTCACATGTCACAATTTCCAGTAACCAGGACATTATGCATGGGAGTGCCCACTACCACCAACGACTTGTATGTATTGTCGCGCATTGGATCACGATACAGAGGAATGTCCGACATTGCTTGTAAAGATTCAGGAAAAAAGGAATCAAAATAACTAGAATGTTCAGTGGATTTCAGCCGAAGCAAGGGATGATGGACGAAACATCAACATAGTCACTCGAGGAGGAATGAAAACAAGAAATGATGCAATTCGACGGGAACCAACGTAGAACCAATGGGTAAAGAAGAACACTGGCCCCAAGAAGCAGTTCGACGCACATAAGGAGAAGGAGATCTTTACAGAAGCCCGACAAGAATTCCAGAAGGAGAACATTGTGTTGACTGCACAACAGAGCAAGGAAGCTCCAGAATATGAAATGCCGCCATCACTGGATGATACCAACAAAATACAACCCAAGGAACAAGTAAGTACTATCAAAGAATTTTTTCAATCATGCACCAAAATGTTAAGTGATCCTTCATCTGTCAAAATATTGCAAAACATCCTAGAAAAATGTAGCAGCAAGACAGAACAAAAGCCAGAATTGAAAAATGTCAACCACCTACACATAAGAAGAAGAACAAGTAGGGAACTTAGACTAAATGCTAACATTGGGGATTTCAATATGGGAGATATTATACTAGATCTAGGATCCGAAGTGAATGTAGTACCAAACGTTACATGGCAATGCATGGGAGAACCTACACTGGGATACTCAATTGTTCAATTAAAGCTAGCAAATAAACATAGAGTCCTACCAATAGGTAGAATGAAATGAGTGACGGTAGATCTGGATGGTGTGTGCACCAAGGCATACTTTGAAGTCATCGAAATAGTAGACGACACAACACCTTACCTGGCACTACTTGGTCTGGATTGGGCGTTCGACAACCAGGCCATAATTAACTTAAAAACCAAAAAAATGGCATTTGAGTCGGGGGACTACAGGGTCATAGCCCCACTCGACCCATCAGAAGGTGAGAGGTTTGTAGAACCCACTTGTCAGTATTTAGAAGAGATCGGCTAGTTGTACAGAATAACTGCGCGCGATGCAGACTATATAAACCCAACTACAGATGGGGTACTCAGTTGGCAGAGCATTACTTCATGTACAATAGACTCAGACACTGGGTTAGAAAACTGGAAGCAAAGACTACATGAAGTATCCACGAGAAGGTGTGCCATAATAGACCGCGCAATAAGGTGGCTTGGCATAGAAATAAAAAAACCACCCTGTTTTCACGGGCTAAATGATTTGGAAACTTTCTTGACACAATATGAAGACAAAGTATTATAAAACCAGAGATTGCTAGCACTGGATTTAGCACTAAAGGATACACCCTCAATATGGTGGGGTGCACACAAAGATACTATCACATATTGGTACCAATGTAAGCGATTATTGCGCATAAGTTTCGGCGCAGAACAGACAGGTAACAAACAAAAGAAATATGATGGACTAGGTACACCAGCAGAACACTTGGAGGCGTGTAAAACGTTGTGGAAAATGATGCCACTAGAGGAATGGTCTCACCACTTCATTCATACTTTAGAGGGCATACCAGCGAATTGGTATACGGACCAGGAAATGCGTAAAGGAACCAAGACATGGGCGACACTCCAACAGAACTTTACAGTCACTTTCTTATTCGAGAATGAGAACCCCAACATAGACGCAACCCTAAAACAGATCAGAAACATCATATTCATTAAAGAACCAAAAGTAGAAGCTATCACAGAGGTACAATAGTGGAATAAGAAGACAGTCAAGGATCTACTGTCATGCTACCACATATAGGAGGAAGCCCCGGATGAAGATGACCTATGCGATATTCAGATCGAAGAAGTCGAAGGCGAGAGAGATGTGGAAGGACCACCCTTAGAGTCATAGGTCATCTATACACCAATAAAGATAAAGAAGGTTAACATAGGGATTGTCGAGCAACCCAAAATGGTTAGCATTGGAGATTATTGGGACGAACAGACACTAGAAAGCATCACAGAATTGTTGCACGAATATAATGACCTTTTTCCCACAACCTTTACAGAGATGAAAGGCATAGCCAGAGAATTAGGAGAAATGAAGATACCACTCAAACCTCATGCGAGACCCATTAAATAATGACCATATCGATTGAACCCCATATATAAATAGAAATTTAAAGACAAGATCGACAAGATGCTCGAGGGCAGCATCATCGAACCAGTCGAAGAATCAGAATGGATAAGCTCGATGGTAGCGCAAGAAAAGAAATAGGGAAGAGGGATCAAGATATGCTTCGACTTGAGGAAGTTGAACGATGCATGCCTACATGACCCATTCCCCACACCATTCATGGACGAAGTACTTGAGAACGTAGGAGGCCACGAAGCCTACTAATTCACCAATGGATTCTCAGGATATCATCATATTAAGATAGCACAGGAGGATAGACACAAGACCACATTCGTGACAGAATGGGGATCTTATCAGTATACAGTCATGTCATTCGGACTGAAGAATGCACCTGCGATATTTTCTAGAGTGGTCATCACAGCATTTAAGGAATTCATCCATCAATTCCTTGAAGTATACCTGGATGATTGGACAGTGTATAGATTACTAAAAAACCATGTGGAAGCTTTACGACTGATGTTAGAACGATGCAGACAGTGCCAGATATCACTGAATATCAAGAAATGCATATTTGGAACACCATTTGGGATACTATTGGGACACATAGTATGAAAATGGGTTTGCTAGTGGATCCGGCAAAAATCGCAGTCATTTTTAATCTACCAGCACCAAAACCAGTCTTCCAACTAAGAGCAACGTTAGGACATACGGGATATTACAGGAAATTCATCAAAGGCTATGCGCAGATTATAGCGCCAATGGAAAAACTGTTAAGGAAGGATACAAAGTATCAATGGAACAATGAGTGCCAACGCGGTCTGGATACCCTAAAGGAAAATATGGCCACCGTACCAATATTGGTATTTCCAGATTGGGAGAAGACATTCCACGTACATGAAGATGTATCGGCGATAGCACTTGGAGCTATCTTAGCACAACCAGGAGCAGGAGACTTGGATCACCTGACAGCGTTCACAAGCAGAAAATTATCAGACTCAGAACAAAATTATAACACGATAGAAAGAGAAGGCCTAGCTATGGTTTATGCACTACAGAAATACAGACATTACCTATTGGGAAAACACTTTAAGATGTTTACAGATCACTCAGCCCTGAAATACCTAGTCAACAAGCCAATGTTGGGGGGGAGAACCTGTCGATGGTTATTTCTATTTCAAGAATTCGACTTTGAGGTAATAGTTAAACCAGGAAAACTGAATGCAGGACCTGGCCACCTATCGAGGGTCACAAATGGAGAGGAACCAACAAATTTAGAAGACAACTTTCCAGATGCACAGTTATTCTCAGTACATATTGTTAACAATTACTTCGCAGAGATCATCCAGTACTTAAGCACAGGTACTGCGCCGCAAGAATATACCACTGCGCAGAAGAAGAACTTGGTAGTCTGAGTAGCAGACTATCAATTGATCACAGTGCATCTATACAAGATGGGAACAGATAGTATCTTACAAAGATACGTACTAGACCATGAACGACCAAGAATTTTAGCAGAAGCCCACGAGGGAATAGTAGGAGGGAATTATGCAGGACAAGCTACCGTGGAGAAGGTACTACGCATAGGATTATGGTGGCCAACGATCCACAGAGACTTGAAAGAGTACTGTTAGCAATGTGATGTCTGTCAAAGGGTAGGCAAACCCAACAGAAGGGACAAAATTCCACTACGACCGCAAGTGACACTTCAGGCATTCAACAAATGGATGATAGACTTTGTGGGACCCATTAACCCACCAGCCAAAAGAATGGGGGCAAGATATATTATCATTGCGATGGAATACCTAACAAGATGGGCGGGAGTCGTACTAGTAAAATATTGCAATGTAGAGATAGTTGTACACTTTCTGTTTGAACAAGTAATTACTAGATTTGGGTGCCCAAGAATTTTGATGAGTGACGAAGGAACGCACTTCATAAACAACACCATTCGAGCGATGCTCGAAGAGTTTGAATTTCATCACCCAAAAATCACACTGTATCATCCACAGGCAAATGGCATGGTAGAAGCCTTCAACAAAATTCTAGAGAATTCCTTGACAAAGATATGTAACGTCAACAGGGATGATTGGGACCTCAAGGTACTAGCAGTGTTATGGGTGTATAGAACCACATGCAAAAAGTTGACAGGCCACACACCATTAAAACTAGTCTATGGTCAAGAAGCAGTAGTGCCGATAGAATTTTTAATACCCAATCTACATGTAGCAGCTATCACACACATGACAAAACGAGGCGCAGTATAGGAAAGACTGAATCAGTTACTGTCGATGGAGGAAGACTGATTCTTGGCAGGATTCCACCAACAAGTACAAAAAGAAAGAGAAAAATCTTGGAACGACCGCCACATCAAGAGGAAGACATTCAAGGAAGGAGATCTAGTATTTCTCTACGATAGTAAATCGTCGCAGCACCCAGGAAAGATGAGAATGCATTGGCTAGGACCATACGAGGTAAAATCTTTCACGGATAGAGGAGTTGTACAGTTAAGAGATATAGCAGGTGCAGACCTCATAAGAATGATCAATGGGAGATGGTTGAAGCTGTATAAGGACAGTCGACCACCCATCGCGCAGTAAAAATAAATAAATAAAAGCGCACAACATGAGCGACAAGCCTCATACGAAATACAAAGATAGCAAGGGAAATGATAATAGTCGTATCGAAAAAGGAAACAAGCGGGAAAAAGGAAAGTAAAAAAAAGCAGGCTAACAGGATATCATGAGGTAGAGTTAAAGCAAGGCAAGGATGGATGGGATGTCACATTAAATGCGCCAACTGGAGACGACAGAGTAGGTGTAATGGAAAGTATGAAACCGTCGTGGATGCATTGAACCCACAGTTATGGTGCATTAATCGCATGATGGAGGAAGCATCCCCGACAAGATTCATGATGATCCCATACAACACACGAGCACAAAAGTAGTTATTCTATTCGCGAAAGGAGAACAGAAAGAACAACAACAACTAGAATGAATAGAGTGAAACCACAGAGCTCACCGAAGCCATTCGAACTCAGCAAATGTTCAACAAACACCATTATGGCACTACCGAAGCTCGCAGAACCAGGCCAGACAGCCATATCAACCAGGGTTCAAACTAGGTCACGAGGACCACTGGAAGAAAATGAGCAGCAGCCACCAGAGATCATCGATATTGATGAAATATCGTTGCTAGAGGAAATCCCAGTAGAGTCCATACAAATACTAGAGGATATTCTACAACCACAAACAGAGGCCATGGAACAGGATACACCAGCAGCAGTGCACGAGCCTCATAACAAATAAGAAGAAACCAACCAGGAAATACCACCAGAACATACTGAAGCAATCGTGGAAGTGAACGGAATGGCACAGCATATGGGAGTAGAGGAGAAACTAGACAAGACGCAAGCACCCGGCTTAGGTCACCCAGACGAGGAGACCGCTGGAACTACCTGGGCATGGCTAGAGTGGATGACAGGGGAACAACCAGGAGTTGTTGGAACTTCGAGCCAACCAACATAGCAAGAGGACCTCGAAAGAAACCGGCTGCAAATATTGTGCTACCTCGCATACCAGAGGAAGTACAAGTGGACCCGTAGCTATTGGGTCACATCGGGAAGCTCAATTATTCTGATCATGACATAGCAAATGAAACCAAATATCCAGATCTTGCACCATAGGTATTTATGCAAAAAATAGTTGTGAACCAACTCGGAGAAACCATCACTCAGTCACACTAGTGGGAAATTGGACTGGACTGGACAGAACAGGAATTCTAGGATTGTTGAAGATACCACACTTTGGCAGAGGCCAATATGCATCAGCATGCGTCAAGAAACTATTATCAATTATGCATGGAGGGGATGTATGGCTGGACAAACCCGTCCCCATAACTGTCGAAATTATCGCGTAGATAACAAGCCTACCCACCCGGGGTATGGATCCTGCGTTGATTCTGGACGATAATTCCAAGGAAAAAACATTGGAAGAAGAGACGAAGAAGAAATATGGCACTGACAGAGGAATAAGAGGCATTATAATTAAACAGATCAACAATGTCACAACGCAATTAGGTGCAAAAATCTTATCCTGCAAACTGCTAAGAAAATTCCGCAAAGACAAAGTACCGGCAGGAGTCATTGCTTTTGCAACTCAGTGTGCAGAAGGCACCTCCATGAGTTGGGCACCATACCTATCAAACTTGTTCCAAGTAGACTGCAAAGATGCGTAGGAAGTAGGTACAGAATTTCATTACTCATGGTTGATCACTCTCATAGCTTTCATGGGATGGAACGAACCAGAACATGTTGTCTTTTGTACAACACCACAGCCAGGAGGAGCAAGATATCACGTCCTAAGATCTGCACCACTAGCCAAGCATAAGAGGGAGAATGGAATCGTATTCGAAGCTTACCTATGGGAGATATAGGAATCCATCAGCTGAGCATGGAGAATAACACTAGAGGTTGTCGCATGATATGAGGGCATCGCCAATTTCTAGGCTAGCCAACAAGCCATATGGATACAACCAAGGCAGGATCTGGATAAACAGTGGCTACAGATGTGCTATTGCGTCACTGAGGGAGATATCAACATGATCATCAGCGAATGGCCTTATGAATGGAGGATTCCAACCATACCCAAAGAAGTATTGGGACAAACAACAGAAGGAGGGGATGTGCAGGAGGAAACACAGACTCCACAAATCCCAGTACCCAAGAAATGAAGAACGGGCCAAAACAAGTCGACTCAGGAAGATGACGGTTCAGAGAAGCCAGGGATCCAAAAGGGGAGGACATAAACCACTCAACCAACCAATGGACAATGAAAATCGGTTGAGGGAGCACAAGAAACTGCATCAAACCCCATCACACAGGAACTAGGGGGAACTAAGAGACCAGCGGTACAAGAAGCAGGTGCGCACAAGAAAATGAAGGCACAATGACCACCACCGGACTACACAATCACGAAGGATGATGGAGAGATGATTGCTAGAATGGTCCAACACTACCTCGCAGAGGATTTCAATCATGTCGCGCACCACAGGGATAAACTGCAGAAGAAACTGACAGAAATGGGATAGCTCTTTAAGAAATTCGGGGAAGCCCATATCACGAGTCGTAGTAGAGGCATAGAGCCATAGACCACACAGACCACAGAAAGGGTGGAGGTAGAAGAACGCGACCTAGTTCTTCTGATGCCACATGCACATTCCATGGTCTACATAAAGCCTAGAATGCTGCAAATGGATGAAATTGTGGGATAGACACCACTGAAGGATTTGGATCATATCCAATTGGTCTTGACATGGATGCCATCAAGAGAATTATATAAACTACAGGTTAGCATCGACCACGAGATGCAATCACGAGCACATAAAAACTTAGTTGAGCTACAACAAGCAACAAAGAAGTAGGAAGCACTGGAAACAGTTTGTGCACAAGCCAAATCTGAAACTCAGGAGGAGAAAGAACAAAAAAATGAGTTAGAACACAAAGTGGAAGAAATTTTTGGGAAACTTCCAACTACTGCGCAAGGAAATGAACTCCCAGCCGTAGAAAAGATCAACCAAATTGTGCAGGAAATTGATCGGTATCATAAGGAGATCGAGACTCTCCGCAGACAGATTAGACTGACAACTCCACCAGCAGTGAAGGAGAAAAGGAAGTAGGAAGCAGGAAGCAGGAAGCAGCAATGCAATTGCAGGAGCTATAAAAACAGGTCAGTACGGCAGCCGACTTGCTGGATAAAGTAGCGCAACTTTGGACAAGGCTGGAAGAGGATCCACAGGTCCAAAACTGGGAAAAGGAGGAGGAGAGGATCAATGCAATGATCCAAGAACTCAAGCAGTGACAGAAGACCATACCAATTCCAAAATGGGTCAAGGGAACGTAAGATTTGAAGAAGATACAGGCATAACTTATCACTGCGCAAACACAGAAACGCGAGCGTCAAGCTCAAATAGAACCGTTGCAGGAATGGGTAGCAGAAGCACTTGTGCAGGTAGAAGAAGCCAGAAAACAGACAACACAAACTCAGCTAGAATGCATAGGGCTGATGAGCGAGGAAGTGACATCTCAGACAATCGACACCATCAAGGAGAAAAATGTGTAGGCACTGACAAAAGCAGCAGCATTGCAGGAACAGTTCCAGACAGTCACCAAGGAGATCGAGGAAGCAAAAATAAATTAGGTGACTCGGGATGGTTCACATGTCATTTTTGGGGGCCTATTGGCACTAGGCCGAAGGGGAAACAAGAACGATCGTGGGAAAGAAAGCGTGCAAAAAACTGAAGTAACAACTGGCAAAAGAACAGCATGCGCGCATGCAAGAAAGCATGCACAAAGGAAAGCGACAGCTGGAGGAAGAACAGCATGCGCATGGGAGAAATACCTAACGTAAGAAGGGTTAGGGTTTTGGTAATATTCTGTAAAAGGATGAAGAGCCCGAAATGTATAAATATAGATACGAAAGTATCATATAGGGATGGTTTTTGTTATTATTGTTATTGTTGAGGGTTAGGCTTTGGAGTTAAGTTTTGGATACTTTAACCACACAGGAGCGTAGGTGATATGTAATGTTTTTAGTTGTATGAACCGATTTTGTAAGTTGTTGAGCAAAGAAGATACGAGGGAAGGTAGATCTGAGGATTAGACCGCAGGCTGTAAAGCCTGGTGCGATCTAGTTCGCCTCACATAGATCTTACCCAGTTTTGTGGCGAATTGTAAGCGCGCGGCGCCAGGAATGCAGAACTTCCATAATAAAAGAGCCAAGAGCCAAATCTTTGTGGACATAGCCCAAGAGGGGGTGAACCATGGTAATACTCGTGTAATATGTTGAATGTATGCATGTCTCTTCTTTATTTCAGCAATTAATGGTTAAACTTGATGAATGAGTTAGCACTTTGTTATGAATCTGTTTATATTCTGCTGGAATTAAACTATGAAATATACGTATGTGACTTCAAGGGATAAGTAGTTTTCCTTACAGCTCACAGTACCTGGATTTAATCAAGAAACCCCTATCCCCTACTATGTCCTAGGTTGTAAACACCTGAGTCTTACAGTCACCCATTTAAAGCTATCTCGGGTGAGACTGCGTAGTACTTTCTGGGTGCTATGTTGCCTTCTGGATTACCAGGAGGGCCGATAGTTTTAGAGGCTTTATTGGAACCCCGAATGACATGAGCCCTGGGTCAATAACTCAGACAACTCGAGAAGGGAAATAGTAACCAACAGTATCAAAGACTCCAAGCGAAATTTGGTTCTGAAATACTGTGGGGCTCTACATAGATACATCCAAACTGAAATGGATTTTCTGGATATCTCATCACTTGGTTCTAAGTATCAATATGTTGTTAAAATTGAACATAAATTTAGGCACCAAAAAAAAACGAGAGTTCGGATCTGCAAATCCGCAACAACCAAAGTATGAGAAAGACGACCCTAACAAACAGCGTCCTGAAAACCAGTCTAAGCCACAGGAAAAGAAGGGTCACAGGAAGACGAAGAAGAACACTGTAAAATGGTGCAATTTCCACAAAATCCTCTGGAACAACACCGATGAATGTCGCTCAAAACAGTGATTGGTGGTCGAGATCAAAGACAAGGAGCCAAATCCTGATTCTGAATATGATTCTAAAAATACTGGTAAAAGAAAAATCATCGACGCAAACCCCATTGCTATTATCGTGACCGCAACAATTCAACCAGAAGAACCAACAGATCCTGAAGAGGGGGAGCACCTTTTTCATTCACAGATGTGGGTGAAGGGGACCCTGTTGCATTTTATTGTTGATAGTGGAAGCCAGAAGAACCTCATCTCAGTAGATGTCATCAAAAATTTGGGATTGTCAAGAACACCACACCCACAACCATACAACATTGGGTGGCTTCGCCAAGGATGAGATCTTCATATCAGCCAGCAGTGTCGATTGTCATACGGCATCTTGCCCTTCAAGGATGAGGTATTATGTGATGTTTCCCCACTAGATGTATGTGATGTTCTCTTGAGCCAGCCATATATGTGTAAGTTCCATGTTGTTTATGAGTCTTGACCTTGTAGTGGCATTGTTACTTTGGGGGTCATCTCTACAAAATACCAGAGGTAGTTCCAACTATTGTACCACCTAAACAATGCAGCAAGGTAGTATCTCATACTACAAAATTCAGCTTCTTCACAATATGTTCGAAAGGTGAACAGAAGGATACTACAACCACTACAGCCTCAGATAAGGCACCTTCTATCCAACAAAAGCAGGTCGACAAGATTGTAGCAAATCACAAAAATACCTTTTGCACACATTCATCTTAGGTAGCCTGACTGGTTGAACAGATTCAACCATGTTGGCAACAGGTTCATGATAGCCTTCCACAATTCGAGCAGCGTGACGTCTCTAGCAAGGCAAGCATCTCACCAAGATTCAGATTCAGCAAACGCTTCCCTCTCTCCCCCGGGAACTCAACGCAATGGAGACCATTACTTCCTAATGAGGGAGGATTGATCCAGGTGCATATCGGTGGCCATCCACCTATTCCATGGGCTTGAAAAACAATTTTCCATCTTGGTAGTTTTTCGACAGTTTTTCAAGTTCCAAACTTCTGGGGTCGTTTTGAGGTCCTAAACGACAGTTTTTGGGGATTTGGGGACCAAATGATTCCGAAAGGCGATCATTTGGGCCAATAAAAAATCGTTCTTCTTGATTAAACCTTTCCAACAGTGTTTCGAGCGCCCCAAATGGAGATTGTATGCAAAAGTTATGCCCATGGGAAGTTAGCGTATCAACTACCCCCATCAAGGCCCGCAAACCTTTTGGCTTTTAATATTCCAGGGTTAGGGTTTTGGATTTTACTTATGTTATAAAGGTATTTGGAGCCTCATTTTAACAATCATCTTCTAGCGAATGCGAGTAGCCATTACGTCTCTTCTCAGAGATAAGTTGCCACCATTCTAGTGAGTCTTTCACTCTGTATTTTTACAGTTATGTACATTTCACACATTAATAGAAATTATGTATTACTGTATATCTTTTCATCTTGTTATATTTCTGATATATCTCTGTTATATTATTTCCACTCTTTCAATATCTATGTATATTTCTATTCTTTATCTCCACTCTCATTTCGTGACGAAAATAATCTGGATCAATTTTTTCCATAGACAATATAGCAATATTGTCACCCAACCATAGGCACAAAGGCCACCACCGAGCACCTTAACCTTGACAGATAGAATAATTCCAGTAGCATATCAATAGCCAACCAAGGCTAGCGCACCTTTCTCCAAGGGTAGCACACCAAGCAAGAATAACTGGAAACCAAGAAGAAAGTCCAAACTGTAACCAAGAGAAAGTCCAACCAAAACAAAAATTCCAATTGCAGCAGCTGCAGCTGCACTCCCTCTCCAAACTTGTGCACCACTGGTCCTTATGCAGTTGTGAGAGTGAGAGTGACAAATGAGATCTAGCTCCCTCTTATTTATAGTGCTCTTTGTCACATGTCCAGACCGACTTCTTATTTTATAGGTTAACACTTAAAGATTAATTATTTTATTGAGCCGACATGTCTTCCAGGGTTTCTACACATCTATTTAGGGTTTTTCTTACTTCTCAGAATATTCTAGTATCATCAAAGGTTACACGTGGAGTTTAATACATCCTGCAACTACCATAATATTAACACTCCCTCCTAGCTAGGGAGGTATTAAAGGTAATGGTCTTGAGCAACAACATACCATTCAACCAGTAGCATCATCATAGCCACACATGATATCTCATGATCACGTAGATCAACTCACAAGAAACATCATCACTATCAGTATCATCTGCTAGCATCAACTGCATCATCTCTCGAAGCCATACTTCATCTGAATAATTGGGCATGATGTTGAATAAGTCACTCACTCCACAGAGTGATACAAGAACTATTCTTCTAATCTAGACATATGTCCTAGAAGAATAATTGTTCCAATAGATGTTGGAAGCCACGCCATGGGCTACAAGGACTATTCTTCTAATCTGAACATACGTTCTAGAAGAATGACTATCCTGGACCATTTTCCCTCTAGCAACTACTATGAACTCATGGAAAATGTATGTACTTTACCAATCTCTCCACTCTAGTCACTAATGTGAACTCAAGGAGATGGACCATTCTTCTAATCCAGACATATGTCCTTGAAGAATAGTTTCCCATAGTACATCAACAATCTGTCAACCTCGACCATTCTCCCCACCAGTAATCAGTCATGCCTGGACCAATCTCTGCCTGGAGAATGTGTGTCCATCAGCACAATGACTATCCATCTAGCTGGAAATCATTTCCAACACTAGTGATCATCTCCATGGAAATCAAAACAATGTCATCCAATAGAACAAAACTGTGTATATCGATAGTAGTACACAACTACTACCCATTGGTACACAACCACTCCTAGCAGCACACGGCTACTAACCGATGACACACAATAACTACCAGTGGATCACATCCACCACAGTAGCATACAACTATTGTCCAGAGACATACAGTCTCCACAACAATCATATAATCTAATATCAACAATATCATAATACAAACTGAGTCATCTAGGCCATTCTTCCACTCACATATGTGAGATCTGGAAGAGCATCTACCTTCAGTGTTATCACATGAACTTGCCAGAGTCTTGTGGGTTCGTGGTTTCTACCTAAGTCTATAATTCTTCCCTGTCTCTATCCTTTTCGAATCGACAAGTCTTAAGTTTGTCCCCTTTCGGCGTGTAAATTTGTCTTTTGTGTGCCCTTGTTCATTTGTGCACCCTAGTTTCCCTTAATGTCCTACCCGAAAGGAGTCTCGTCCCCAAGCCCCTCTGATTTCCCCAAACGGTGAACACTCGTCTTCTTTTTTAGTCACTGGTCTCCCTGTTATCCCAGCCCACAGCTAGTTGGCTAAATTCTTGATTGTGCAGGCCGCAAACATGGACACAAAGGGAAACATACAAAGCATCCCATTTCAGGCTTAAAAGCAGTAGGCAATTTTAATCTTTCAGTGGGGGAGATTCCAGGAACAATTCAAATCAGCGGTTCACGGGAATTCATAAGTTCAAAGGCACACGAAGTATAGCGCCAGAGTAGAAGTTCCAAAGACCGGAGGCCTGAAGTGAGCATGATTCGTTGATCTCGAGGGGAACAACTAGCATCTGATCCAAGTGTTCAGAGAAATGAGCTTTGGGATTTTCAAAGTGAGAAGTGCATAAAACTTTTGAAGAGCCAAAGCCTAAAATCCCAAAGAAATCGTCGACCATTGATCTCAAAATCAGCAAGGAGTCGTTGATCTTAGCGGCAGTGCCTCCCCAAGGTCTCGAAGGCCCTAAGTGTCGAAGTGGCCAAAGGCCCGAAGTGAATCTGAGTCATTGATCAGAAATAGCCACGTGTCATAATATCCATAGCTCCGGGTGAAAAAACAGAAGGAAAAATAAGTTTGAGATTTTATTTTCCCGGAGTCCGGAGACACGGAGTGGATCTCAGTCGTCCAAATATAGGAGACATGCGTCGTCAGATCCCTAACTCCGATGGATTTTCTTGGGGAAAGTAAATTTTGACTATTGAGAAGTCTGAATCCTGGAGCCACGAAGGGATCTCAGTCATCAATCTTAGGAGGGCCACGCGTCATCAGATCTATGACTCCGGGTAAAATCCCTGGGAAAAGAGAAGTTTGAGTTTTGATTCTCCCAGAGCCCATAGACCCGGAGTGAATCTCGATCATCCATTCAAGAAGACACGCATCATCAGATCCATGGCTCTGGGTAAAAGCACTTGGAAGCCCAGTTTTGAGTTTTGATTCTCCCGGAGCCCGAAGACCCAGAGTGGATCTTGGTCGTCCAATTCAAAGAGCCATGTGTCACCAGATCCATAGCTTTGGGTAAAAGAATAGCTAGTAAACAAGAGCTATACCCTGAGCCCTGGAGAGCCAAATGCATGTCGATTATCAGCACAGACAAGTGACACCCTTATGGCTTTGACACATGGCACTCTTTTCAAGTATTCTCAGACATGCCTCCAGCCTATTTTCAAGTGACACATGTTACCTCTTTGTCCATGACACATCAACATGGTGACATATGGCCTCCACGTCAGATCATCCTCCAGGAGGTGTTATTGTTAAGCGCCAAAAGTAGCGCCCCACCCCAAAGCACACTTTTGGCAGATCCTAAAGTTGGTGGGCGAGTAATCTTAGTGGTGGCACCAAATCTAGCTGGTGTGCCCAGATCTCATATCGTGATCATATCAACAGCCACAGTCTATTGCGAGAATGCAACATGCTCGGGAGATATTTTTCTTGAGCGGTCCCGCAATGGAAACCATGGTATGGTGAAAATACCACGTGGTGAAATGTGATGGATTGTGGGCCCAAAAGTAGTCTGAACCCAAACCACCTCTAAGCAGCCCCGCAATTACATGTTTATATGGAATCCTATCTGAGAGCAGCAAGTGGTCGCACCACTGAGCATTAAGTCTCATTCAATATCCAAGGAAAAGAAGTTAATGAAAGGTAGGTTTGGTGGTTGAAACCTTGGCTTACCCCATAAATGGAAGGCATGGAAGGCCCGACCATGGGGACTGAACCATCAACCCATGGTACCCTTGCGAGCAGATTTTCCTGCATACCCATGTTGATCTGAGCTCGCGTCTGACAGAGGGACGCATGTTCATTCTGACAGAAGAAATCGTTGATGCAAAGCTTTGATTGTAGTGATCAGATCACACTCCTAATAGTCAGGGACTATTCTGAGTATAAATAGATAGTTTTTATATTTTGTTATGGTTGTCAAATGGTTGAGCAGAGCTCCCTATTTTGTAATGTTTTTTATGCCAGAACTGTTCTCTGGTTATGTATCAGATTTGAGACTTTCATATTAATAGAAGTCAACCTATTTTCATCTCTTTGTAAAAAATTGTGCTAAAACACTCGGGCATGGAGGATCCAGTTGAGGGTTGTTATGATGTTGTAATGTAGGTTTGATTGCAGCGGTATCGTGACCAGTTTTATTCATCTTCCTTGTGATCTTTTTCCCTCTTACACTGAATGGCTCGGGCATGGAGGATCTAGTCGAGTTGTTGTAGCTGCATGGTGATGTAGGTTTGATCATTGTGTTGTTATGACTGTGTTGTTTGGACATATTTCAGTGTCTGAAACTTGATCTTAAGAGTGATCTTGAGTCTGAGTGTTTCTTCTCCAAGTTTCTTGAAGGCCTAATGCCCATATCAGTCTTGTCTACCGTTCTCACTAAGTCTTCCCTCTGCTCACACTTAAACTCAATTCACCGAATGAATTTAGTTATGGCCCTCACTTCCCTGTACATTTCTTGTCCAGTTCTGTGTTGAACATCATTCATATATTGAGTTTTGTCCATTGATTTCCACTCATATAAACCAAACATCCACCAAAAACTCTGATGGGTACTGGTCTTATCCTCCCGCAATCTGAGGGTGAATCTCAGTGCTAAAACTCAGAAAGTAAAATCATTAGCCATGGGCTATCTAGACTATTCTTCCCAAGCATAGAAGAATAATTGTCCTTGATTTCTGAGCATGGACCATTCACCTAACTGGGCCATTCCTCCGGCACTAATCATAGTGCAACTTGGAGAGAATGAGTCTGCCCTAGAGAATGTTTGTCCCTGATTATTCAACATGTACCATTCACCTAATTGGGCCATTCCTCCAGCACTAAACATAGTGCAACCTGGAGAGAATGAGTCTGCCCTAGGGAATGATTGTCCGAACCATTTCCTATGGAAATGATTGTCCTTCACCAACCTCCAAAATGTACCATTCTTTGAAACTGCTCACAACTATGAACTTTGAAAGAATGACTGCCCGACGAGGTGGACCATTCTACTTGACCACTAATCAAAGTGACTGACAAGAAGAATGATTGCCCTAGACCATTCGCCCACATTGGCCACAAGCGGATTCATTATCTATGGTACATCAGTAATCTATCAAACCATTTTCATTACAAAAATGATTGTCTGATCTGAACCATTTTCCAAACTGGAAAATGTATGTCCGTCAAAAATATCGAACCACTTTCTGAACTGGAAAGTAACTTCCCAATCTGGACCATTTTCTGAACTGGAAAATGACTGTCCATAAATCAATAACATATCAGTGCTCCCTCCCAACCTGGGACTAATCTCTTCCTTTTTCAAAGAGGAATTTGTCTCCACGAGCCCTATCTTGTCCCTTAAGTACACAATATTTTCATCTTGGATAGAGGCTTTACCAAAATATATGTTATCTGCTCATTTGTGGAGATATATTGGAGAACCACTTCTCCCCTCTAGACTTTATCACAGAGAAAATAATGCTTGATCACAATGTGATTCGACCTGTCATGGAACATCGGGTTCTTTCAAAGCTTCACATAGCTCTGATCATCACAATATATCATGGTTGAATCCAACATCTGATGAGACAATCCAGAAACCAACTTATGGAGCCACACTACTTCCATACAAGCATCACAAGCTGCAATATACTCTGCTTATGTATGTGTAATAGACTTATGTTTCGTGCTAGCCCATGACATCGTGGAAAAGCTTAAACCGAAACATATCCAAGTAGCACTTCTTCTGTCATCTGCACTCCCTTCCCAATCTGAATCGATAAATCCATGTAGTTGTATATCATAACTTCAACATCCCACAAAATAAATATTTGGCTAAGTATTCTCCAAATACATTAACGAGCCAATCAATTGTCGATACCGAGATAGATCTACTAGATTAGAGTCTCTAAACTTCTTCAAATATGTCATCATGGGAGTTT
This sequence comes from Picea engelmannii, assembly GCA_009831015.1. NCBI lineage: Eukaryota > Viridiplantae > Streptophyta > Pinopsida > Pinales > Pinaceae > Picea > Picea engelmannii. Next base: position 70,390 of record ML816124.1, on the reverse strand, counting down.
GTCATGGATTTTCAATCCATCATCCCGGACTTCTGAAGAACCATTTCAATATACTTCCTTTGTCATAGGAAGTTTTCACCACGCTTCTGGAGTACATGAGAGGCGTTGCACCAAGTTTGCTTCAATCCATACAAGGTCTTCTTCCATCTGTATACAAGGGTCTCTTTCAAGTTTCAGGTATACCTCAAAACCATGAGGTTTCTCTACATACGCTTCTTCTTCAATTACATTGTTGAGAAGAACAGTCTTTACATTCATATTATGTAAACTCCAACCCATGGATACTGCAGGAGATATAATGGCTCAGGTAGAGGTATATTTGGTTAGTAGAAAAAGTTGTCATCATAGTGTTCTCCCTCCTACTGGGAGAACCTCGAGTCTCGCCTTATATCTATCAATGCTTAAGTATTTTTCATGATTTCTCACATACATTGTTCTTCATCACAACTTCCTTCCATTCCTTCTGCTTCTAGTGGGTTCAAACTGGTTCACTTTGTTGTTCTAACTTTTCTTTCCTTCTTGGAATATTCATGTTCTTCCTCATATTTATCTTCAATGTTGGATTCCATGGAATATTCTACATAATACATGCCCTTCTTTCCTAAAGGATCCAACCTTCTACCATAGGAACATAAATGTAGATGGACAACCAAGGATATTCAAGGCTTCTTTTCAAAGAAGACTTCTTCTAGAGTCAAACTGAACACGTGTTGCTTATCATGGCTGATACTTGCTACTACTTCCAATGAAGAACATGGACAGATACTTCATGGTATTCATGGATCTTTCAATGGATCATATCATTGAGGATTAGCTTCCTCCTAATCCTGGATTCATGCCTGAATAAGCAATATGCATGCTCTTCTTTTGGAATTATGTGATCAACTCCCTCCATCTAAGAGAGTCTATGCTTTCGTCTGTTGCATCTCTCTTTTCTTTGTATAAAGTGTCATAAGCATGTTCTGGTTTCCTTTTGATCTCTAACTTCCTTCGAGTTCGACTCCTCTGATTCTCTTTAATTTTGTTTATATTTGTTTTGATTGTTTCTAGTTGAGGGGGTTAGATATGTTATAGAAGGGAAGTGATGTTGTTAGCAAGCAGAAGGCATGCGTTGTAGGATAACATCTATAAGGCTCCTTCAATCTATTATGTTGTGTATTTGGTTGGGATTAAGAAAAGATGTGTGATCAGGATCAATCTTCTTCATGGTTGATGGGAATCACTCCACACTCTCCCATGCCTTCTCTCTCGCATTTTTATGGTTATATTTGGATCATTATACCTTTTCCTCATTAACTTGGTAAAGGTGGGGGGGGGAGGATTTTTTCATTGTTAGAAGTGATTTTGGTAAAACAAAAAGAAGAAATCCCTTGTATATTGAAATGAGAATGTTGATCTTTGCAAATGCATAATCAAAAAATTAGTATTCTTATTTATCAAAATAAATTTTAATCAAGTTAAGTAATAGATTTGGAATTGAGTTAAGGCACCAATATTTTTCCTACACACAACTAAAAATATTTACAAAAAAATGAGAAGTTAACATTTAACCAAGAGATATTATATTGTATTGTCGACAAATAAATATTTGCACCAATAGCCTATTTAACATCATAATTAAAATTATGGCAACAAAGGAACCTCAAAATTATAAGACACTTGAACTTTACCAAACTCATCTTAAACTATCATACTAAAACTTAGATGAAAAACAAAATTCCCAAAAATGGAGTCACCTAAGCAGGGGATAAATTGCACACTTACACCCCCTACCCCCACCTTCATCATGAGGGTGGGGTTGGGTGGGTGTCAAAGGATCCCCAAAATTATAAAATTCCTGAAATTCACCAGACACACCTTAAACTCTCATATTATAACTTTAACTTATATAGGAAAAAAACATTGAAAATGGCATTACCTACACTACCTCTACTCATAAATAAGATTGTTTGTTGTGGCCTACTTCTTGTTCCAAGAAAGAGTTGAGCATTCTTAGGAAATTTTATACAATGAGGGGGGTCCTTGGAAAGGGTAAGTTGACCCTTATTCAAGCTCATATATTTTTCGTTGAATAAAAGTCTAGGTAAGGGTGACCCTTCCTCTAGATCAATACTCTCATCTAGGGGGGACCCAGGTAAGGATGAATTAATATTCTCACTAAGGGGGAGCTTGAAGAAAGGTTGGATGACCCTTTCTCAAGCTTAGTTTTTTCATCGATGGGGATCATGGAGAAGGGTTGATTGACCCTACTTCAAGCCTAGTATTCTTGGTGAGGGGGAACCCAGTAAAGGTTCAACCAACCCTTTTTCAATATCATATATTTCTCATTAAGGGAACACCTAGGTAAAAGTAGTTAGATCCTTTTATAGATTCATATTATTGTTTAGCACCGAGGGAAGGGTGGGTTAACTATTCCTCTAAATTGATACTCTTGTTGAGATGGAATATCCTAAAGAATGGTTAACTTACCCTTCCTTTAAATTAATACTCTCATTGACGAAGATCCCAGGGAAGGGTCGATTGACACTTCTTCTATATTAATATTATCACCATGGGGTGACATTAAGAATGGTTGGTCAACCCTTCTTCATATTTTTGATTAGCATGATTTGAATTTTAATGAGTTGACTTTAATAACATTATAATTTATCATGGATATAAAATGATAGTTTCTTCATTTTAAAAAAATAAATACATTGGGGTGGTGGTCCAAACAAGCTCAATGAAATTCACCCCATGTGCTTTGGTCCTCAAAAATCGAGTGATCTACCTCTTTGGTTGACCATGAAGTGATTTAATGAAAAAATTGTTTTTAGGGGCTAATGTTATTCTTTATTTAGTAATTTCCTATACAATTTCCTCTCCCACTTTTTTCTCACATTTCCTCTCCCATTTCCTATTCAATTTCCTCACCAATTTCCTTTGAAATTTCTGCTCCAATTTCTTTTGAAATTTCCTCTCCCATTTTTTTCCAATTTCCTCTCTCAATTTCCTTTTTAATTCCCTCTCCAATTTCCTTTCTCATGATTAATATTACACTATTTTTTATGAAGCACTACGTTGGATATCGTCAAGGTGCACTCCTTCCCTTGGCATGCACACTCACATTTTCTAAATTAATCTTGATCTATATCTCAATGAAACATTTGTAAACTTCCCAGTAGAATAAATTGACTTTTCCTTCAACTCCTCTACCAAGTTCCACATTGACATAGACATATAAATTATGTTTTAGTTGCATATTACACTTTTTCATTAAATTTATTATATTAATGATATGTTATGCTTATCTTGAGAAATTGTTTATATCAATATAGATATATAGATAGATAGATATTTGTTCCCTTGACTACAACTTAAAAATGTCAATCCTTATTGTTCTTAGCCAATTCAAAGAAACTCATTTTGTTCAAGTAATAGTGGCCCAAAACATTGGATAATTCACATGTGAATGGTATGTTGAGTCAAAAAAACCAACCAACTTGTACACATATTTATATTTTTATCAAGTGGAAGGAAACACCATTTCACATCATGGCATGGTCACTTCTACAGATGTAATCAAAGATGAAATATTGTGTGTCCAAATCAAAGTAGTTGGTAATAACAATTGTTTTCTACTAAAAATTGAACTTCTTGTTAATAATTATCATCCATATCAAATGAAAAATGAAGATGTCAATGACAAGATATCTTGTGAAAAACAAGGTTGGTTTTTACAATCATATGACATATCCAATCCATCAAGGACAAATAAAGAAAGTGATTTGAATAAAGGTATTGTGTACGTCCTCAAAAAGAGGTTTATGGCAAAAACAATTACATCATATGAATATGACAAATAAACTCACTAAGATGTATTATGAAAATAATATAACATTTCTTAGAAGATATTGTATCAAAAGTTTAGAAAAGTATATAGTTAACTCTACTTCCAGGTGCTTCAAAGATGATTGTTGACGATTAAAATTGTCAACGAAGTTTTGCCTGCAAAGTGTTGCTAAAGCCTATTATTATAAAAAACTAAATAATACTAGTAGGCGGGACCCCCTTGAACTATTGAAGGGGGCATATCTGTTCATTTTTTATGTTGTAATGATGTGCGACACGACTTACATGGTTGATGAGATATTGTTGTTATTGGTTATGATTTGAGCTTATGAAGTGTTGAATCATGATGTTACTACAACCTGTGTTATTCATTAATATCATTGCTATCTGTTCTTATCACACCTGCACAACAAACATGTTAGTGAAATTACATGAAGGACAGTTTTGAGAAAGGAAAAAATACTATAACAAATGCAAAGAGAAGGGATCTAATTCTTCAATTTTACTATACTACATGCGAACAATTGGAAATAAATGAGAAACAATTGCAAAGGGGAAGAATTTAAGGCTATCCTATTCACTATACTACATGCATGAAAGACTTAACAATTATTGTTAAATCCTAGCTAACAAGTAAATGGTTATGCAATTGTGATTGAATTATATGTTTACTACGCATATGGTATGAAATGTTGGTGGTGCATTTGGCAAGGTGATAGTGCTAATGGTTATGCAATGATTAATTGACTTATGTGGTCGATATACGTATGGTATATTTGGATAGATTGAATGTTGGTGGCTCATTTGACAAGGTAATGGGCTAATGGTTATGCGATTTTGTTTGAGTTATATAATAAAGAATTGGATATATGATGTGGAGAGTGCATTTGGCAAGTAATATGTGCATATTCCAACGTAGAGTTAAATCAATAGTGTTATTTAAGAGTTGGTTGGCATGTACTGACGAGTAAATGAATTGTGGGTGGAGGTGATGTGCATTTACTGCACATCACCTTTGCCCATCCCGTTAGCCACCACCCTAGTTGAGCTATTGTTCCATCTTGTTGTTGTGGTTATGCTCCAAATTCTTAGCAGAGAGGAACCGCTTGGCCAACTTGCATTTTAAGGAATTCAATTACAGGTATGTTCTTTTTTTTGCCATTGGTGACTCTGCTCTAGTTATGAAATGATTACTGGCTCAAGTGTAATGGTTTGTGTTTTCCTAAGTATTTCAACTGGTAAATTTGTGTTCTTGAAATGAATGGTTCTTCTTGCCATGATATTGAATCCGTAGAAGTTATTGGTCATCCTGGGTGGTGACTCTTTGTTATCCTTGTTGGTTTAGTTGGAGGGTTTTTGTTTGGTCTTGGGTGGATATCTATCCTCATGCGTTTGTCACTAAATCTAGTCTTTGGATTTTATGGTTTTAATGGTTGAAGGCATTCTGCATCACTGTGTTTTTGTTTTCTTGGGCATTGGTTGATTACACCACTAGGGGTCATGAAATGAGGTTCTTGTTCTTCCTCGGCCCTGTATTCATCTCTGTGTTGTGATTGTTCGCTCAAAGAACACGAGGGTTATACCTGCATGTGTTAAATAACATTGCTAGGCCAGATTAAAGCTTCACCTTCTATTGTGACCCCTTGTAATGGATTTGTTACCTGTCCAAGAATGAGTCTCTCTGTGTATACACCGTTGGCCTCGGTTTTTCACCATTATAAGAGTGGCTCTTCTCTCCCTGTGTTGGCTACGGAATGAACCTTAGCCCTCATGTCTGAAGGTTAATAGAGAATACCAGTCTGGCCTCTTGGGTTTACTACTTGGTTATTGTTGGATGGTTGTATAATTGTTGACTAGTTCAAATACAAGCTCGCCCAGTTGGTCGTGTGATAGATGTGTTGGTTGGTAGATAGTCACTTCCTATGTTATAACAGTGGTAAACCCTACATTTCCAATTTCACTTGCAAAGTACATACAACCACTCTCTTTATAACTCAATATTGTTTAATGGAAAGGGTCACTGCCCCAACTCGAATCGATGCATGGGTATGCATTGTTATCATAGCTTGTTAGTTCGATTGATTTCTCGATGGTGAAAAATTGGTTGGTTGGTACACAGTCACTGGTATTTTCGCACTAAGAATTGTTTGTATTTTTAGTTGGCATTGGTTACAAATGCTTGACGTTGCTCACACATGTCATGTTGTTTGTATGGTGTTTTTCAAATGAAGTAATGGTCATGGTAACTATGGTTTTCTTTTGGGGTCGAATAGTTATTGAACCGGATGACTGTAGAACCTATATCCACTAAGTCCTTATGATTGTTCGATTGTATAAGCCTGAGTTTGCACACCATATTTGATCACATTTGGATTAAATTGAAGTGATATTGTGTTATATTGATGACCCAACACAATGGATTGAGTTATTGATGTAACTGTGTTTGAAGATGTTGCATCATGGTGTTTAGTGTCTGCGCACTGTGTACAGTATGGATAGCTTGGGTTTCACAAGGTTTTTAAACATGTTTATTTGTTGCAATCGATCATTTGTTAAGAAGGGCATGTTGTCGAGACCTCATCGTGTTGGATGGATGGCCCAGCTTTCAAGTCACATTGAATTCTTTTTTTACAGTGGCAGAACAACATTGCCTAGGTGAATTGCCCTGTGCATAGCTTGTGCCTAAATGGTGGTTGTTGGTTGTATGTTTAATTGTCAATTTGGGTGTTGCAATTTGGTCTTGATTATGTTGGTTATTACCTATATATGTTTGACGAATATCATTGCATTTAAATGATAGGCCTGATTGCAGTGATAGTGACTTCATTGTTAATTTGAAAACATGGCTTTTGAGTATTATTGTGGATTGAAGGAATGTATGGGCAGTGGTTTATTTTGATGGTTACAGATTGGAAATGGGTGTTGTTCAAAAAAAATTATAAAATGCAAAGTATGTAAATGAAAGGAACATAACCCCTTACAAATTGTGTGGAATACATATTGTCTTGTGGTGGCACTGTGTTGGATATTTGATTATGAACAGTGAATTAGTTAATTGCACGGGAATTGTTATTTGGTCAAAATGATTGATGGTTGATGCATCTCTTTTCGCAGAATGTTTTATGGATCACTTAATTAATTTCATGAACAGTAATCGTCTTTCTTCCCTTCCATGATTTCATTTTCTACTAATTACAAATCCCATCACCTTCCCATTTCATTTTTTCACTCCACGTTCTAAGATTGATTACAGTCAAGAGAATTTATGTGTTAAGGCAATTGAAAGTGGTAGTGTCTTGTGTGGATTACAATGATGTTTTATTGGTTTTCTTTTCAATTGATTGTTGTTTTCATTGAGCAGTGACCATGTCTTTTTTTCCCCTCATTATATCATATTTTCGCTCAATACAAACCCCTCACATATCCCAGAACCCTTTTTCACCCCCTGCTCATTGTTTAACAGTAAAACAATTTGTATGGATTGAATTGCATGAGTCTGATACATTGTTGATCCAAATCTATTTCATATTTTTAAGAGTTGTCATGTATGGTTATTTAAAAGACTATTTGCTAATCAATCACACATGCAGGATGAGTTTTTTTCAGTCGAGGTAGCCATGGCCGAGGAAACAGAGGTAGAGGTAATTGGAACCGAGGCCCAAGAAGGCCCAAGTTCTCCATACATTTTGACATTGATTTACAAGATATTAGCCAATTGTTTCATGTTGGATTCTTCAATTGGATTGGGCAGGGAATAGTCCAACCTAAGCCTGAAAGGCCTCCTTTCCAAGCCCCGCAAGCCCCCAGTATCCTTGTACCTCCCCATGTCTCATTACAACCTGAGGTCCCTAAAAATGATGGATGGCAGGAGATTTTCCACCTGCCAGTCTCCCAACATCATGGTTGGCCCTTGCCTACTCCTCCGCATGTTAACCCCATTGCCCAAGTTGCCCCTAACCACTCACCAGTGCAATCTTCCCATGCTAGAAAGAGATTGAAAATTGATGCCCACCATGCCCTTGATAAAGGAAAAGCCATTGTTTCCCCTTCCTCACCCTCCAATGGCTCTGACAAATATGTGTCTTCTCGGATGCATTTGAGGGACGATTGTTCCCATGTGATCAGCGAGATTAGGCCTAAAGGCTCTGCACAGCCAAAGGCAAATTCAGGAAAATCAAGATGTGACAGCAGCAACCAAGGAAGGGTTGCATCGCAGAACGAGAAATATGGCTTTTGAGTTTTTATTTTATCTATTGTTTTATGACAATTGACTTCAGGGATCTTTGGACAACATGTTTTATTTTGGATATATGAGTATTATTTTTTAAATAATTTCAAATTTCATGAGCTAAAATTGCCAAAAGTGAATGTGTTGATGGGAGACACAAGGAGGTGTGTTTTGCTTAACTAATGGTTATGTTATGATTGTTATGATTGTTATGAACTAAAGGGAGTCACAAGGGGTCCCACCTACTAGTTATTATTTATTTATGACCCTTATTATAATTATTACTCTTCCCCCTAACTAAAGTTAGTTGAGTCTTTTAATTAACTTAACTAATGAGTTGGTTCAACTACTTCAACCAATTCTAATTTGTTAAAAGCAAAAGGAAAGGGAGGAACAAGAGGAGGATAGAAGCAGAAGCATACTAAGGTTTGCTCTTTGAGTTTATGTTGTGATAGTTCAGTTTTCATTCATTCGTATATTCATCACAAGCCTAATTCTCTTTTATGATAGCAGGGTCTTACTGTAGACAGCAATATTCAGGGTTGAATCAAAACATTCAGATACTTGTTCTTCAGAGGTGTTGATCTATCTTTGATAGTCTATGTAGACTTGTCTGTTTGTGAATTAGTTTTCATGACTAATAAAGGGTATTGTGCAGAGTCGAGTGGGAAGCATATGTGGAAAGTTGATCCAGCTTTTAAGAGTTCAATTTTGGTTTTTTGTCAGAGGTCCTTTTGTATGTTCCGTCGAGGATGTCTAAGTTTGACTTTGGTCCAAGGTTTCTGTATGAGATTTTGTAAAGAAAATGACTCTTTGGTGAATTGAAATGAAATAAAGGATTGCTTTATGTCTCATGTGTCTTGATTATCATCTTGGTGTCGTTACTTATGTTCTTACATTTATTTCAGCAACTGTTATATTTAGAAAATTACATAAAAAGTGAATTTCCAGCAAGTTTTTTGTTGATAAAAGACTAGCCTAAGCACTTGTAATTAATACTTGTGAGTTAGGATGTTATTTTTGTTGGCTATAAACATAGGGTGATATTCCCGTCTACTTTGCTTTAGCCAAGTAAAGTCTGAAAATGCTTGAGTAAGATCATTTCATATATTTTCCTCAACAGTGATGATGCAGAATGCCAACAAAAGTTATGAGAAATCAAAATGTAGTCACAAGGAATGGTTCAAATATTTTTTATTCAATGGATTTATTTTTCTCTATTAATGTTAATATATGTGTTATAGAACCTCCCAATTTGCAATTTCATATGTAAATGAGAAAATTGTACCATTGTTAGTTCTATTGTTTGTCACAAATCTAATGACAGCAACCAAAGAGGCTATTCTAATGCTTTTGGACAAATTTGCCAAATGGCCTATTCCAATTGATAACAAAAATGGAGTTGAAATGAAATATGTAAATTTATATATCTTGGATAGGAAACATACTATTTTTTTCCCATAATGAGTATACATGAAAACATAAAAATAACGAATTAGTTCATTCCAAATTTCAATACCATAAATCTCATTTTCTTCATGTTGATGTCCCACAGAGTATTGTTACTAAAATATGTAGACAAAAAAATTGTTCTAACAAGGAATTGGCTTACATTCCCTTCATTGATCAAGTCATGAAAGTAATAGAGAAATGGATATATCATAACAAGCCAAGCCACCCAGGGAAGGGATATAATGGTTTAGAAAAGTGGCACGTATAAATCTGAGTTTGTAGAATTATTCTTCATCATGATATAATTTGTATTTAATTTTTTTAAGCTCTTCAAATGTATTATTTTGCAGAACTTCCAAGGCAAATGTTTACATATTTGTTTTTATGTATCAAGCAAGAATAGATTGAAATATAAGTTGACTCTTGTCTTGATATTAGATGATTTATGGAAAAAATGGTGGCTAGTTTTTTAACTTTATAAAAATCATTCATTAGCATGCTTACCTAAGAGAATCAAGCAAGATGGTTTCGTTCATAATAAAACAAAACAATGGGGCTCTAACTTTTAGACCATTGTGTGACATGGATGAAATAGAATTCAACATTTAGCAAACAAAATAATAGATGGATATATGGTTGAGTACAACAGTTGGGCCTCATGTTAATGCAAAAACTTTATAACAATATCACAAGTAGGTCAAATATGAAAGAATTACTAGAAGTATCATTTAGGACTATGTAAAAGTTCAAGATGGTGACTTCTATATTGCTACACTAGACTCTAAAAAAATGTGGTTGAAATATACAAAACTCAACCAAATCATTTTGCACGACTATGCATTATTCTATGTGAGGAAAACAACAAAATCTCCAAGGAAGAATAGGAAGGGAGAGGAAGAAGAAGGGGAGCTTATAAAATTTCCTAAGTTGTCACAACTATATATATAGTCAAAGGAAATTAGTGATACAATGGAATATGAGGAATTTGGGCCACTTTTTGTTTGTTGTTGTAGTTATCCCTCTTCATTGTGGAATACATTCAACGACATTAGCTCTATTCAACCTATCTCTTGTAAGTTAATTATTATTGATAAGACTAATTGGGATTCTAAGTGAATGGACATTGATGTCCTTGAATTATTATTTTTTTCTCATTCAAATGCAAAAACTTGTACCTAATTTTGTAATTCTTTCATATTTGACCTACTTGGAGAATTACATTGAAAGGGGAGACTACCCCTAGGATTCATATGGGGATGAATTGGAAAGATCCAAATCTACCACTTTTTGATATACCAACTTATAAAGAATTCAATTTGCCTTTGAGAGAAGATGTGTTTGCAAAAGAAAGTGTCCAATGGTTCGGGATCACATAGTTAATACTCATACCTCATATAGAGGTATGGTCCTTTCATTATATGTTAGATGTAGATTTATTTATTCTATGAAAATTTAAAAAAAATGGACGATTAATTTCAAACATGGAGACAATTCATTATGGATTATACACGAAATTTTTTTATAAAAAAATTTTACCTGATTAGAAAAAAGACATGCTAGTTTATTTGTTTTAATTCCATATAAAACTTATATATTAATGTTTTTAAATAATAATTTCTTATTGTGGTTAATACTTGACCTCCATATTCTTCTTTTTTTAACTTATTGTTTTTCAATACCTATATTTAGTTGTAACTATAGGTGACAATAATTCATAAGATGATGGAAAATCTCACTTGGATGATGAAGGTGGTGGAAAATCTATTAAGAATGCAATTCAAATCCAAATGATTAGGAGAGAAAGTGGTGAGGGGTAGGAAAAATGTTATTTTATATGTTTGAATCCATGTTCTTAAAAAATTAAAGATGGTAAATTGTTTTAATGGGTGTAAATCATAAAATCACATCTTTATTTCTCTGTAGGGAATAGTGTTAAAAGAAAAAAGCCTTTAGAAAAATATAGTTCCATGCTAGAACAAAACAAAGAAACATAAGGTTAGGAAAATCTATGAAATACTTTATTATGATAGTAGTTTTTAGATGTATGTTGTTTAAAATAATATTTAACAAAACCATTATTTAAATAGTCCAATCTATCATGGAAGTCAAAGGAGTAAGACCCATTAGCTCAAGTGTGGTTTATCACCAATCCATTGTTACCAAATCAGTGATAGGTAAAAACATAATGATTCTTTCATAAGTCTTCAAAATATGTATAAAATATATCATCTAATATATGACACAAACCCAAACCCTTTCTCTGTGTAGATTCACCTAAGAATGAGTTGTTGATAATAGAATTCGAATATTTTTTATTTTGTGAGAAAGCTTTTCAAAAGAGAAATGAATGATTAAAAACTATTGACCACGGAAATGAATTTAAATAGAAGTCAAAATTGTATCAATCACAACCATATGTATTAGATTTCTTAAATGCATATGGTTATGATTGATGCAATTTTGACTTCTATTTAAATTCATTTTCATGGTCAATTTGGAATTTGGCCAACTAAAGTGATGGGAGGCTTTATTTAAGAAATTTATTGGTTTAAAGAAAAAACTTGAGAAAGGTTTAATGATAAATGTATTAAATATAGTCCAGATAAATATGTCAAAAACTTGCAAACATTATGGGAAGAGTCTAAGGTGATTTTTTTTTGGTAAACACATCAATGGTTGTTTTCGAGGATGATGTGATTGTAGGGAAGCCATCTAAAAATTACATTGTGTAGAATCCTCACAATATATATTATGAAGATGAGAGTAATATGATAGCTAAGATCTACCATACCCTCATCAAAATAGATCCAAATTTTCATGTCAAAGATATCCTCAATGGAAATAGTGTCATGGTTGAATGAAATATGTAATATATTTCAAACTTTGTTAAATGGTAAAGATGAAATATTGAACTTGTGATTATTGTTTTTCAATTGTTTTTATGTGATTTTTCCTTCTTAATTATTTATTTCAAGTTTTCAATTACTATTTATTTGATTCCAAATGCACCATTTTTAGGAAAGGGTATAGATCTAGCCTTCATCTCACTAACCATAATATCTCATAAGAACTAGATACAAGGAAAGGCCTATTAATGCCCTTGCTATATTTATGAGAGATATTGTTTGTTATTTACATTGATTATATATTTCATTGTGTTAATTCATTACAAATAATGTTTTGTTTTAATTATTTATATATGTTGTTGCTTCATTTTTAATTTTTCTATGTATTTATCATCTCCAATAACTCTTTATTATCACATACTCATGAGAATAATGTGTGTGTGTGTGTTTATGCACTCCAAACTTCAATTCAAAAGAAATTATTGGTATTGGGAGTAAAAGGATTGTTGTATGGAGTTATAAGATTTATCATAACAAAACTAAACAACAAACAACAGATTTTTGTGCATGATTATTACCATTATTACACATCAATGTGTATTCCTAATATTATCAACATTGCACAAGAGAATTTTGTCTTTGCCTTGCGGTTTGCATATTTATATAGCATGGAAGTAAAATAGTTAATGAGTAAATTTGAATGATTAAAGGACGAAAAGTTCATGTTTGTTTGGAATTGCTAGCAATGCATACATTTTTTGTACAATTTACCAATCTATGGGGGAGTACTACATATTTACAAAAAAATGATTGGAAAATGTATTTATCCAATGTGAACATAGATATAATAAATCAAAGATATCATTTATAGATGAAGTACAATACCATTCAGAAGGAAATCACAAAGATAGTTGCTTCAAATTTCCATCAAGTTGGAGACTTGATGGTTCATATGAAAGAGAGAGAAATATAAACATAATTTTGTATTTGTTTTTAAATCATTTGGGGCTTTGTCCAAATATAAGGTGGTGGCCAAAACTATTCAAAACCATTATCCCTAATGATGAGTAACAATTGTGATTTGATTTCTAATTTAATCATATTTGCTATTGTCAAATAACGTGTCAAGTGTTTCAATATTACTATATTGACATAACTTTATTTCGATATTTTTGATATAAGAATCATGATGATAATTGTATTTGTTCTATAAATTGGTTACTGGCAAAAAATATGAATGGTATATAAATGATGATGTTGTTTTTACAAAATACATACCATAGTTGTTATGAACCAAACTCAAAAAATAGTCAATGAATATCATCGACTTCGAGGGGAAAACATCCTCTTACAATATATCTAATGCACAAGACAAGATGCATATACAAATGAATCTCCTTTATTATAAATAGGATATAAACTAATCATGATGTAACCTACACTAAGATAACATAATCATAACTAAGAAAATAATAATAAATGAGTGTTAGGGCCTTAACATAGGGACTTAGGGGCCTTAACATAGGGACTTAGGGGCCTTAACATAGCCCCTCTCTTTAAAAACAAATTCCCTCAAAACTTGTAATTGAGGGTGTTTCTTCATGAACTGCTCATTTTCACATGTAGATTCTTCTGAAGGCATATTCTTCCACTTGATTAGGTACTCCATAATATTTCCATTCCGAAGAGATATAGAACACCAATCTATAACTTTTTATGGTTCAAGAATTAATTTCCCTTCTTCATCCAATTCTGGAAGTCCTATCTGCACTAGCATAGTTTGTCGCAAAACTTTTTTTTATTCAAGATACATGAAAACCCTTATGAATGTGAGAATAAGGAAAATCTAATTCATATTCCACTTGTCAAATATTGCGAATAATATTGTAGGGTCCATAAAATTTTGGATCTAATTTATGATTCTTCTTTTGTTTGAGAGTAGATTGCTTATAATATTGTAGTCTCAAAAATATCCAATCACCCTCCTCAAATTGTCTTTCACTTCGATGTTGATATGCTTGTTTCTTTATCCTATTTTGTACCATTTGAATGTTTTCCTTAATAATTGTCAAAGTTTCTTTAGTCTTCTCCATGTGTGACTCTATTTCATGTACTTTGGACTGGTCCTGCAAAAAGTATGACACTAGGAGTTGGATATCCATAAAGGGATTCAAATGGGGACATCTTAATAGATGTGTGATAGGTGGTATTATACCACCATTCTGCTAGAGGAAGCCACTTCACCCATTGAGATTTATTGTCTAAAGAATAGCAACGTAGATAACCCTCTAAAAAATTGTCAACTATTATTGTTTGACCATCTATTTGTGGATGATATGTTGACCTAATAGCTAGTGTTGTTCCAATCATCTTCCATAATACTTTCCAAAATAATCCTATGAATTTTGGATCTCTGTCACTTATTGTTACTTTAGGAAATTCATGAAGTCTATGAATTTCCTCCATGAACACTTTTTCCACTCGAATTTGTGTATATGTACTTTCAATTCCAAAAAAATGTGAATATTTTGTGAGTCTAACCACTACCACAAAAATGACATCCTTACCTTCTAATTTCAATAAACCTATAATGAAATACATCGATATATCTTCCCATATTTAATTAGGTATGTGTAAATACTAAAGTAAACGTGGAGATTCTACTATCTCTTCTTTATTTCTTTGGAAAACTTGACATTATCTTACAAATTTTTGAATGTATTTCTTCATTCCTTCTCAAAAAAAATCGTTTTTGATCCTTTGATATGTTTTAAGGAACCTTGAATGTCCTACCATTTGAGAGTCATGAGACTCCCTTAATATTTGTTTCTTCAACTTTGATTGAGGGTATAGAAATATTCTACCCTTGTACCAAAGTATATCTCTCTTCCACTCTCAATGTTTCATAGAGTTCATTCATTCCTTTATACATTGTATTTTCTATCTAGCACTATTGTCATTTTTCCATTTCTGGCAATCTTCTTGATCCAACCACACAAGAATGGAAGATGTAATGGATTATAAACTTGAGGCTTCTTCTATTATGGAAAGGGTGTCTGCTACCACATTTTCCTTCACCTTTTGTATATTATTTCAAAATCAAACCTTTCATTTTTGTTGTCCATTTTTGTTTCTCTTCTGATGACAATCTCTTCCCCAAAAAGTACTTTAGGATATCATGGTTTGTCTTGATTTTAAAATTCTTCCCAATAATATATTATCACCATTTTTTATTGCGTGTAAAATTAATTCCATTTATTTTTCATATGTAGATTTCACCAAGTCATTTCCCTTGAATTGTTTACTTTGAAAGCCCAATGGTGTCCCTTCTTGCGTCAATAATGCTCGAATTCCTTGTCATGATGCATCACATGCAACTATGAATTTTTTACCAAAATCAGGTCTTGCTAATAATGGTGTAGAAGTTATGCCATCATTTAAGAGTGAGAATGCCAAGGTAGCATCTTCCTTCCATACAAATGAGTTTTTGCTCAAGAGGGATGTGAGTGGACCTGTAGTGTGTGCATAATTCTTAACTTGTTTAGTATAATATCCTGTAAAACCCAAAAATCCTCTAAGACTCTTGATGTTCTTAGGATTATGTCATTTTTAATAGATTGGATCTTTTTATGGTCCACCTTCACCCCTTCCCTTGAAACAATATGACCCAAATACTCTACTTCTTATTTCCCAAAAGCACGGTTAGATATTTTTACATACAATTTCTTGTTCTCTATAATTTGTAGGAATTTATTCACATACTTAATGTTGTCTTCCCATGATTTGATATAGATGAGTATATCATCAAAGAAAAGTAGAAGGAGCATTAGTCAACCCAAAATGAATGACCAAGAACTCATAGTGCCCTTCATGTGTTCTAAAAGTTATTTTTGGAATGTCTTATTTTCTTAATCTGATTTGTTGGTATCCTAATTTAAGATCTAACTTTGTGAAATAATCCACTCCATGAAGCTCATATAATATCTCATCAGTATTTGGAATAGGGAATTTATCCCTAATGGTGATTTTGTTTAAATTGTTGTTTTTTCTATATGAGAAGATATTGTATTTGATATATTATTACAATGATGATTGTTCCATATATAGAGAACACATGGTGACCATCCATGAAAGGATGTTCCCCATGGATAATCAATAACTATTTATTATTATCATTTACTTATTTAATATATTAATTAACAATCAATAATTATATTATTAATTATTAATCTAAGAGAGTGTCTTCTCGATGTTTTCCAAACATCAACACTCCCTCTCAACGAGGGAGACAATATGCATCATGTCGAGCTTGTCTTTGAAGTATATAAACTTCTCCCTAGACTCATGAAATTTTCTTGTCACTCTTGGGAGATGTCTCTCTCTTGTTAGCACTAAGTAAATTGCTTGGTTGAGGAGGCAACTCACAAAGGTAACCGCAAAACCACTTCAGAACTAAAACTAGTCTTTCAGTTCAGAGAGGGATGTCTCTTGTCATGATCTGAAAATAATGGGCTGACTTGTTATGCTATGCAAGCACCCTCTACTTCATTAAATTAAACTTTACAGGACCTTGCTCCATGTGTTAAAATATGCAAGATAAATTATGTGTTAAGTTCATGCTTCTTTTAACTGATTATGTGTGAGGTCTTTGCAAGATTAAATATGTTGTTTTCATAAATACAACAGAAAATAATAACCAGCAAACAAGAACAACAAGAACAACATGATAAAGGAGTTCACCCCTCTCTCGGCTACATCTCCTTGAGCCTCCATCAATGGACTTGGCTCTCTAGGATTAATTTGTCAAAAAAATTATTTTGCAAGTTGTTGCTCAACTCCAATGGAAATACTGACTATACCATTGGGTTCAGAATACATAAAAACCCCAAAAATGACTAATAAAACTCTGAAAACGGATCATGGCTCATCCAGGCATGACCTCTTCTACATGTGGCCTTAAGCTTCCCTGAGCTTCTCTTTGGAAAAAACACTTGTAAAAGTCCTCAAATGGATCTGAAACCTATCCCAAAGTGTTCATAGCATAATAATTAGCCAAAAATGATTATTCAATCACAGAAAACAAACATAGGCTCATCTAAGCAAGACCTCAAACAATGAGGGCTTCAAGCTCCCTGGAGCTTCCTGAAACTTCAAAGGTTAAAAACCTGAAAAAGAAGTCTTCAAATGGCTATGAAAATAGCGCCAATGGATTCAGAACGTCCAAAAACCCCTAGCTGGGCTTTTTCGGCACCTCATTTGGCCAAAAAATGAAGAAGATAGGCCTCCTGCCATTCTCTTCCTTCAAGCTTGCTATCTCTGGTTCGCCAAAACGCACCTCTGTACGTCCAACCAAGAACACACTCAAAAACTCATGCTAAAACCTAGCACATGCACATAACCGCAAAACCGTTCAAACTGTAGGATGGTTAGGGCACGCCCAGCTCCTAACCGCCAAGGTCGTGATCATGTGGGTAAGCACCCGAAACCATGGGCTAACCGTTGTTAAAAACAAAATTTACCCCCGCGCGCCAAGGTTAAGGTCATATGGGTCGATACATAAGATCGGGGGCTGGACTCCATTTAAAATATCAAACTCCTGCGCATATGGTATAACCACCAGTCACATATAACATCGTAACCGCAAGTTTATAAACCATTGGAAACTCGCGCGAGAGTGTAGTCATATGGATTGGTATGCGACCGTGGGCTGGGGGCTAAGCCCCAGCCCGGCCCCCCACCAACTTAACAATAACACAAATTTAAATATATTATAAACCATTCATATAACAAGTAACAATGCGTGGTGTGTTGGCAGGGCGGACTTTGTTAAAGCTTGGATGGGAGAGGAGGTTTGGGGTTCGAGTCCGGTGGACTCCATAATATTTTAAACCAACAACCAATTACAACGGTGCCACATGGCAGCTCATGACTAGGCCACGTGGCACCACACCATTTTCCCATTAAATGCCACGTGTCACAAATTGATTCGACCACATCTGCCAATGAGTGAATTCCACATCACCATATTCCACCTCAATGTATGGACGTGCCATGTCATCATACAGACATGCCACGTCAGCATCCGTACGGACTGTACAGTCAGCACTCATTTTTTTACCTATTTGGCGATTCAAACAGATCGTGATATCTCTCTCATCCGATGTTTGTTTGAACCCAAACGAGTTGTGTTGGGTTCGTGATGACGAGGGCTACGCACCCGTTTGTTTTGAGGCAATTCCAAGAACTTTGATTTTTGAGCTAAATTTTGACCCCTGGTCCAGATTTTGATCATGCCTTCCCACTGAAAGGATTTTGGACCCACAAAAGATTATGATCATCTATCTGAGATTCAATACTTCTCTTCTTTCAAGTTCTATCAACTGATTCTACTTGAAAAGTCTTTTTGACAATCACCTGGATATCTTGACATGCCTTGCACTGCAACTGACTATGTCCTTCAACCATTGTTCTCTGGCTGCTGCTAACCCACTATTCTCTTTGTGCTTGGAATACTGCCAACCTTCCCACTGAGAATCAAGTCCCTCTTGTGAACTCTTTGACGTCAACACAATCAGCTCTCCAATGGCTGCAAAATCTTTCCTGCGACATCTTGTCACAAACCAAGAAAATCATCAATCTTGAAAACAAATTTATACAAGACTGAAAATGATGCCAACAAAGTCTTTTTTCTCTTCAAGCAAATGGTCGCATCTTGTACTTCATCAAAGCACATGGTGTTTTCCTGCATCTTGGTGTACTCAAAATCAACTTACAACCCAACAAACACCATCGACTAAACATAAGTCGAAAAACATGATCGACACAACATAGTCGTCAAGACAACATCGACACAAGTTGAAACTCATTTGAAACATATCGACCTTACCAAACTGACAAGTCGACATTCATGATACACAATCATGTTATAATCATGAATCATTCATGATAAACTATCACCAGGTTCATTGCTTATACATACACACAAAACACATGCCTGTGTATAGCTCTTCAACTCTCCTTCAAGTACAAACATAAGTACATAAACCCGAAACATGTGGGTACATAAGAGATGAATATAAAAAAGATATATGGCAGTAACAAGTGAACATCATATCCCACTTTTACATCCTCCTGGCAAAGTTGTGCAACAACAAGAATGCCTTCAAATGAATTGCATTCACATGCAACTTGCATCATACAAGTTGTGATAAACTGTTGCAACTTGTCATACTCTCAACATAAATGCATACATAAGACTGAAAAGTGCATTTACAACAGAAAATGCAAGCCTTGCTTGCTCAAGAAATCCAACCATTTCTTACCAAGCCAACTCAACGGTGACTTTTTCTGCTGAAAATCGTCCTCTTGTGAATCATCTTGACACGCATCGATAATGGAATCTCCTCTTCCATTATTTCCAACCTCTTTATCCATCTTCTTTTTATGTTGTGGATGAGTGGTTGGATGCAATGTCCAACATTGGTCAATGAGATGACCCCTCTTCTGACAATGAGTGCAAATCTTTTGCATCCTCTTTTCACGTTGTCTTTGCTTGTAAAGTTTCCTTAAAGCGGTCAATCTTTTCCAACATTTTGAAACATGATGATTATATAAACCACAATATGTACATGGACTTTTTCTTCCATTTTTACATACAAATTTATCATGCTTAATATAATCAAAAGCAACTGAATGATAAGTGGAATTATACCTTGAATATTCACCTTTATCGCCTCTTTGAGGAGGTGAATTTGAAGAGTTACAAGCTCTCTTTTGAAGACCAACAATAGTGTTCTTGTCCTCAAGAAGCTGGTCTTTCTCCTTCTTCATGGCCATCAACTGCTCTTCAAGGGAAATGCTCTCCTTTCTATCTTCCCACATCTCTTTCATCACATCTCTCATGGTTAGCAACTCCTTCAACACCTCTTTGTCAAATAACTTAGATAATGAAGATGTATGAGAACTATCAATGTTTGAAGCTTCCTCCATCCTTGCAAGATATCAAACTTCAACACAAGACTTGCACAAATACCAACAGCTAAATCTCAAGCTATCAATGGCAAACACATGAGAAAAACAAACTATGCTCTAATACCCCCTGATCTAAAAATAGTGGGCTGACTTGTTATGCTATGCAAGCACCCTCTACTTCATTAAATTAAACTTTACAGGACCTTGCTCCATGTGTTAAAATATGAAAGATAAATTATGTGTTAAGTTCATGCTTCTTTTAAATGATTATGTGTGAGGTATTTGCAAGATTAAATATGTTGTTTTCATAAATACAACAGCAAAAATAACTTGCAGCAAATAATAACCAGCAAACACTCACAACAAGAACAACATGATAAAGGAGTTCACCCCTCTCTGGGCTACATCTCCTTGAGCCTCCATCAATGGACATGGCTCTCTGGGATTAATTTGTCAAAAAAAAATCTTTTACAAGCTGCTGCTCAACTCCAATGGAAATATTGATTGTACCATTGGGTTTAGAATACATAAAAACCCCAAAAATGACTAATAAAACTCTGAAAACGGATCATGGCTCATCCAGGCATGACCTCTTCTACATGTGGCCTTAAGCTTCCCTGAGCTTCTCTTTGGCAAAAACACCTGTAAAAGTCCTCAAATGGATCTGAAACCTATCCCAAAGTGTTCAGAGCATAATAATTAGCCAAAAATGATTATTCAATCACAGAAAACAAACATAGGCTCATTTGAGCAAGACCTCAAACAATGAGGGCTTCAAGCTCCCTTGAGCTTCCTGAAACTTCAAAGGTTAAAAACCTACAAAAGAAGTCTTCAAATGGCTATGAAAATAGTGTCAATGGATTCAGAACGTCCAAAAACCCCTAGCTGGGTTTTTCCGGCACCTCATTTGGCCAAAAAATGAAGAAGATAGGCCTCCTGCCATTCTCTTCCTTCAAGCTTGTTGTCTCTAGTTCGCCAAAACGCACCTCTGTACGTCCAACCAAGAACACGCTCAAAAACTCGTGCTAAAACCTAGCACACGCACATAACCGTAAAATCGTTCAAACTGTAGGACGGTTAGGGCGCACCCAGCCCCTAACCGCCAAGGTCGTGGTCATGTGGGTAAGCACCCAAAACCATGGGATAACCGTTGTTAAAAACCAAATTTACCCCCGTGCGCCAAGGTTAAGGTCATATGGATCGATACATAAGACCGGGGGCTGGACTCCATTTAAAATATCAAACTCCCACGCATATGGTATAACCACCGGTCACATATAACACCGTAACCGCGAGTTTATAAATCATTGGAAACTCGCGTGAGAGTGTAGTCATATGGATTGGTATGCGACCGCGGGCTGGGGGCTAAGCCCCAGCCCGGCCCCCCGCCAACTTAACAATAACACAAATTTAAATATATTATAAACCATTCATATAACAAGTAACAATGCATGGTGTGTTGGCAGGGCGGACTTTGTTAAAGCTTGGACGGGAGAGGAGGTTCGGGGTTCGAGTCTAGTGAACTCCATAATCTTTTGAACCAACAACCACTTACAACGGTGCCACGTGGTAGCTCATGACTGGGCCACGTGGCACCACACCATTTTCCCATTAAATGCCACGTGTCACAAATTGATTCGACCACATCTGCCAATGAGTGAATTCCATGTCACCATCTGCCACCTCAGCGTACAGACGTGCCACATCATCGTACAGACATGCCACGTCAGCATCCGTACTGACTGTATGAACTGTACAGTCGGCACTCATTTTTTTACCTATTTGGCGATTCGAACAGGTCGCGATATCTCTCTCATCTGACGTCCGTTTGAACCCAAATGAGTTGTGTTGGGTTCGTGATGACGAGGGCTACTCACCCGTTCGTTTTGAGGCAATTACGAGAACTTTGATTTTTGAGCTAAATTTTGACCCCTGGTCCAGATTTTGATCATGTCACTTGGTCTATAAAAATGGATTTTCTTTGAGGAACAGTGGCTAGATTTTTGAATAGGTGAAAATATTTTATGGGGTTTGCTGGTAAGAAGAAAGGGATCTATTTTTGAAATGGAGGCAACCTTTGAAAGCAAATGAACACAGTGTCTGGTAGGTAGAGCTCTCAAGGAAACAAAGGCAAGTTAGGTGATAAACTTTCATTCTTTTAATTTGTTTTGATAATATGGAAGAAAGAATAAACATATAAAATCATTCAGAGCACCATAAGAGATGAATTGTGATGAGTTAAGAAAGAAAAACACAATTCAAAATTGTTTGAATCTAAAGCACCATTTAGATGAATTTCAGGCCCTTTAACATCCAATTTTAAACATATGAAAGGTTGCAGATGAAGGGAAAGAAAACTAGAAAAACATACATGAAAGGAAGCACATACTTCAGGTCATCACCACATGAATCTTTGGTATGAAAAAACTCTAGATATCTCTACTTGTATTCATTCAAATTCAAAAATTGTTACAATGATCAATACAATTTGTCCTTTCTGCTTCTGTCAACCCCCCTTTTCCACATTCAAAATTCTCAAATATATAAAGGAAATACTCTTCCTCAAGCTGAGGAGGTCGAGCTCAACCACTATCCTATAGTTTTGGATCTACTTACATCAAAATAGGAACAAACTCAAAACTGTTTGCTAAGAAATATAAGTCAATTTTATGTAAAATAAGGGTCAAATATAGCATTGTATCTCTCGAATAATGATAGTTGTTAAAAACCTGAGATAGTTTTTTTATGAATGAGCTTGTTCTTGACAAAATCCTCTTTCATTTTTCCAAAATTACTCTCCAGCATCTCGGGATTTGTGCCCAAAGATAATGACTAAAACAGGAAATCATTAAATATTTAAATCTGAAAAATAGGATGAAAATATCCCTTTGAATATCCAAAAATATGAAACCTGTGTAAAAACTGAGAGAGGTTTTTGTTATTTGGTTCATTATTGACAAAAACCTCTTTTTTTGTCAAAATTTATTCTCTAGATTCTCAGAATGTTCTCCCAAAAATGATGACTAAAAAAGGAAAACATTAAATGCTTAAATCTGGAAAAATGGGATGTAAAGATTCATTTGAATCTCCCAAACTATGCCACCTGTGTAAAAACTGAGAGAGTTTTTTGTTATTGATTTAATTCTTGACAAAAACCTCTCTGGGTTTTTCCAAACTCCTCTCCGGTTAGTCATAAAATGATCTTCAAGTTTACCACTAAACTATCATTTTTGTAGCGTGCCCTGCTGACTTTGTGTAGCGTGTTTGCACAACATGTACTCTTTTCAATTTTTATGATGACTTGGGGATTCAAATAGGAGTTTCCTTTAGAGACCAATCTGAGGATCAAATTTTTTTACAAAAATCATAAAATATTTGGCATGTGATAACATTGGCTCCAATGGGGATGTTGTCCTCCTTGTGAGGCAACAAAGAACAATAGACCAGGTGCCTTTTCCATTGGGATAATACCATTCCTTGTAACCAACTTATTTTGCAACTGAATCCAAGTTGCAAAATGGAACTTGAAGTTATTTCACCCTGCTGACTATAAACTGAATGTTGAAACTGAATTAAAAACTACTGAAGAATGCAAAAATGTGAGCTTATTGGCACACAATCCTATTCTAATCTATTGAATGTTGATGATTACAACTATGTGAGACATTCTCCAGCTTACAAACCTATGATATGTGGATCATTGCAGCCATGTGAAGATATTCTCCAGCTTACAAACCTGAGAGAAAGCTCCTGAAAAGGGTATGTGGTTCCTACCTGAGACAGAGCTTGAATGTAGAGATGACCTCCTCCATTCAGAGAGTTGAGAAGAAATCTAGATGATTATCCAGTGGGAAAGGCGATCTGTTGAGTTAGATGTGCATGTGGCTGAGCACAAGGTGAACATGTGAAATCTCAAAGTTTTGTGTGCATCGTCATGAGAACAAAAATGAGGATGATGTATTAGCCTCCTCTGAGCAAGCAGAGTTGAAGAGAAAATCCAGATGACTCTCCTGTGTGAGGCAGTGAGAAAGAATATATGTTGAGTGGATGTGCTTGTGGACGAGCACAGGTGAACGTGTGAAGAATTGGTTCTTCTTTGTAATGAAGTGAGCCAGAGATATGGACATCCCTATGGATGTGCCCCTAGTGGATGAGCACTAGTGGGTGTATCATATCCCTTGTTATATTGTTCAAGAGTCAGACCTCCATGTAAACCTAATTGTAATGTAAAGGGTACAGGTTGGCCCCACCTTAATGTGATTGGTAATTAATGTAAAAGATAATTAATCTGGTTAATATTAAGTATATTATAAGCTAGTGAGGTCGACCCTATTGTGCCAATAGACACTTATGTTGACAGGTTTAGGTTAGTATAAGTAAAGGCAAATTCCCCATTGAGGAATCATAGCTTCCTTGTGAGTTTGGAAATTTCAGAAAGTACACTTTCTTAGGAAAAGTGTGCACCTCTCTTGGGCACTAGTCTTCTAGGGTTTGAGCACCCTCTTGTGTGCTAGGGTTTATATTGGTGATGAAGGTATTTCCCTCAAGGAAAATAGCAAAGGATTTGGCTGGGTTTTCTTCCCTTGTTGAGAAGGGTTTCCCAGGATACTTCTTGTGTTCTTGTGCATGGTACTTCTTCTTGTGATCTTGGTTGTTGTAACATTTATGGTTATGGTTAAATGTTAAAAATGGAATCAAATTCATTCTTAACCTTCACTATTGAAAAATCAACATGGTATCATAGCATAGGCCTTGAAAGAACCCATTTCACAAGCATCCACCAAGTCTCAGCTCACCTTTTGCAGAACCGTGCGGCCCTTCTAGGGTTTCCAAAAAAATTTGTACGACCCTCCTTTCAGTGGTGATTCAGCCCTTAATACTTGGACGTTGTGGCTACTTTTGGCATAGAACAGTACAGGCTCCTTCAGCGCATATCCAAAAGCTCTCAAAGTGAAATTATAAGAAATTTTGATTTTGGCCTTAGGGTTTCTAGGGTGCTAAAATTTCCTACAGAATATTAATTCTAGATTTCTGAAGAAACGTTCTCTTGAATCAGCAAGCTTCTCGGTGACACTATCAATTTGATTGTTGGAAGTCATAAGTCCAATATAATCCAAGGTTGTTAATTCAACCAAATCATTAGGTTTTCAAAATATAGTTGGCAAGAATTTGAAGAAACCAATCAAATGAAGAACAAAGAATTAGTAGAAGACAGACTTGATGGAGCAAGCAACTGAGATCCTGGAAATCAAGGCTTCAAGTCACCCTTGAAGAATATGACCTCGTGGATGTGGCAACTAAAACCCTACCAGCCACAACTACAAATATAGAAAAAAATATAAGAAAGGAAGAAGATGTCAAACAAGGAAAATTAATTATCTACTCAGTATGAGATCACCTCTTACTTTGTATTTCCAACCTAAAGACAACCTATGAGATGTATGAAGCCTTGAAGGAAATGTTTGAAAGTGAACATTACCTCAAAGCTCTTACCTTAAAGATCCAACTTCAAAGTACCAAGATGAAAAAAGGTGACATAGTTGTCATCTTCTTCATGAAGTTATTAGAGATTAAAGAATAGCTAGAGACCATCAGGGAAATCATTTCTGATAGAGAACATGTCTTAACCGCTCTCCAAAATATTACAAATTCATGGGAGCCTTTCCTTCAGAGTGTCAGTGGAAGAGAATCTCTACCAACCTTTGATTGTCTATGGACAAATTGTACTCAAGAAGAACTTAGACTTAGAAATAGAGGAGTGGAATATTCCTCAGAAGAAAATCATGCTCTCGCACCTCACACAAAGAAAGGAGGAAAATTCAAAAGAAATTTCAGGCAAACATTTAAAAGTGAAAATTTTTCATCAAACCCAGGTTATCAAAAAAGAGATGTTTCAAAAATTCAGTGCTTCAGATGTAACAATTATGGACACTATGCAAGAAATTGTCCAACCAGAAAGAAGGGAAGACAATATTCTTTCACCACTGACATTGATACAGACCCACATCAAAATAATGAAGAGAAGATATAGGAGAAGTACTTCCTCTAAAACTAAAACATGACTGCAAACCAGGTAAATCAATTGATTTCAATTTTTATAGTTGAGTGCATTTTTTAAAATAAAACCCTAGTATGGGATCCCTCAAAGACTTGGACCATTATCTCTAGTACGGGAGTCCAAACCATGTCTAATTGATTATTATTTGATAACAAGCAGAAACGTTGTCCTTAAAAGAAGAGATACCCATCCAACAAACCTAGAGAATCTCATATGGATATTGACAGTAAGATAATACCTTCTCCCCCTTCAGCAGTTCAGAGGGAGACAGACATTATTCAAGTTGATCCAATTGCTCCAGTTGATATGTTCAAAGATATTGTCGTAGGGAATAAAAGGCCTACCTAGACTCACTCTGCAAGAGGTAGAGAAACATACAAGCCCCTCAAAGCACATCCCAAGAAAGTAAAAGAGATCTTCAAAGCTATACTTCAGTTATGAGCCACCTTATTGATGTTGAGACTCCTTGTCTTCGAGAAGACATAGGAAAACAGGTATGGAAAGATGCCATAACAAATGAATACTAGTATATCTTAAAGAATGATGCATAATATATTATTTAGGAACCAGAAGGGAAGTTTGTAGTAACTTCCAAGTGGATCTAGAAGATCAAACATGCAGTTGATGGAAGTGTTTAGAAATACAAAACAAGATCTATAGCCAGAGATTTCTCACAAATAGAGGGAGTTGTCTATGATGAGACACTTGATCGAGTAAACCCATTACACTTCCATCCGTACTACCATCCATGAGCCGAAAACTATATCAGATAAATAAATTATTGATGAGTTTGGAGTACAGCTATAGTATTGATGATCCAAACCTATATCATTACAGTGTTGATGACGAAGGCCTGATTTTTGGTGACTTATTCAAGAAGTCTTGTTGTTGGATACAAGTAATCCTTGACTTCTAAATTTGAGATGAATAATTTGAGTACGATGCACTACTTATTGGGACAAGAAGTATGACAGAGGATCGATGATATCTTCCTGAGTCAAGGAAAATATATAGTAAAGATACTAAAGAAGTTCAAGTTTGACAGAATACAAAATCCATTGTGATAAATTTAAAAGGAGAAGATTGATGATAATTCAAACGAGACCGATCCACATTGGATCATTGATGTATATGTTTAAAACCATACTTCATTCATGCCATGCAGTGAATGTGTTTAGTCATTTCATGAGTCAACCCAGACAGACTCACTAGACAACAACAAAACATGAGGCACAGTTGGATATGGTCTGAGATATGCCTCCAAAGTGAACCTGAGTTTGCAAGATATGCTGATTCAAATTGAGAAGAAAGTACAGTGGACCAAAAGAGAACATCTAGTTGATGTTCTACCATGAATTTTGCCATGGTTTCCTAATGCAGTAGGAAACGAAAATCTTTGTGGCCCTGAATACCACAGAAGCAGAGTATGTACCATTGAGTGTGCAAAGAAGTATGGCTTCACAAGATTTTGGCAGACTTAATTGATCATGAGATGGATCCTATGATGATAACAAGGAGTCATTTATAAATATCCTTGAGAACCCAGTGTTTCCTGATGGATCGAAACACAATGAGATAAAATATTCTTATATCAGAGATATGATGCAGATGAAAAATAGTATACATACATTACCTTTCTACACTTGAGAATATTACAGACATCTTCACAAAATCAACTTGGTGAAGAATGCCTTCCTAGTTGAGAGGGAGTATTGATGACTCCATCCAAGAAAAAATTCAAAGTACATCTGTGTGAGACTAGGCATGATGAATAATGCCTCCCTAGCTAAGAGGGAGTGTTGATGATTGAATATATGTGAAACATTCTCCAGCTTACAAACTTGTGAGATGTGGATCATTACAGCCATGTGAAGATATTGTCCAGCTTACAAACCTGAGACAAAACCCCCTAAAAGGGTATGTGGTTCCTACCTAAGACAGAGTTGGAACATAGAGATGACCTCCTCCATTCAGAGAGTTGAGAAGAACTCCAGATGATTATCTAGTGGGAAAGACTATCTGTTGAGTTAGACGTGCCTGTGGCTGAGCACAAGGTGAACGTGTGAAATCCCAAAGTGTTGGGTGCATCGTCATGAGAATAGAAATGAAGATGATGTATTAGCCTCCTCTGAGCAAGCATAGTTGATGAGAAACTCTACATGACTCTCCTGTGTGAGGTAGTGAGAAAGAATATATGTTGAGTGGACGTGCCTGTGGACGAGCATAGGTGAACGTGTGAAGAACTGGTTCTTTTGTGTAATGCAGTGAGCCAAAGATATGGAAATCCCTATGGATGTGACCCTAGTGGATGAGCACTAGTGGGTGTATAATATCCCTTTCTATATTGTTCAAGAGTCAGACCTGCATGTAACCCTAATTGTAATGTAAAGGGTACAGGTCAGCCCCATCTTAATGTGACTGGTAATTAATGTAAAATATAATTAATTTGGTTAATATTAATTATATTATAAGCTAGTGAGGTCGGCCCTGTTGTGTCAATAGAAACTTATGTTGGAAGTTTTAGGTTAGTATAAGTAAAGGTAAATTCCCCATTGAGGAATCATATCTTCCTTGTGAGTTTGGAAATTTCAGCAAGTACAATTTATTGGGAAAAGTGTGCACCTCTCTTGGGTGCTAGTCTTCTAGGGTTTGAGCACAATCTTGTGTGTTAGGGTTTATCTTGGTGGTGAAGGTATTTCTCTTAAGGAATATAACAAAGGATTTGGTTGGGTTTTCTTCCCTTATTGAGAAGGGTTTCCTAAGATACTCTGTGTGTTATTGTGCATGGTGCTTCTTCTTGTGATCTTGGTTGCTGCAACATTTACGGTTATGGTTAAATGCTAAAAATGGAATGAACTTCATGCTTAACCTTGAATATTGAAAAATCAACACTAAAGACAATTTTTGAATCAAATAACACTGAAATGTCAATGCAACCAGTCAAGTAGTTTCTCAACTAACATGGTTTCTTGATTATGCTTCAGCAAGGTCACAATTGGAACATGTAACAGCAAAGGAAACTGATGATACTTTTGTTACTCATGGTGAATACATGGCTGTGAATTTAAGCTGAGAAATCTTTACATATATTCAGCTACAGGATCATAGAAAACATGGTTGCCAAAGTTTTTTTGTTGATCCCCAATATCAAAGGGAAAAGGTAGCCATGTGTCATCTTGCTTCTGCTGAAATAAAACTTCACAAGGAAGACTCTGAAATGAAGGAATTTGGGATATTTTATGATCTTCTAAATCTTTGAGCTCTCCCTCAATATCTTTGGCAAATTCATCCAAAAACTGAATTTTGGCCTTTGAGCTCCATTTATATGATTTTAAATAAGAAGACAAAAATGCAGGAAATTTCTCATCACCCTCGTCATCAATACACATATTGTTCTGTTCTCTAAAACCTTGAATGGAAGGATAATTTTCCACAAACTTTGCCTCCATCGATGTTTCCAAAAAGACAACCCAAAAAGTTGTAATAGTTCTAATAGATCTAGCAGGAAAACCTTCATCCCAACTCCAACACTTCCCTTGGAATGAATCATAAAAAATTCTGATGAAAAAATCTTCATACTTGACTCTAAGAAGCTTAGTAAATTCACAAAAATTTGATATATGCTTCAAAGTCAAACTCAAATCCTCACCATTAAATTTTGGACCATTGCTTAAACAATATTCATCCTTGGGTAAAGGATTTGGAAAACCATAACTCTATGAAAAATCCATACATGCATACCTTGAAACAATTGTAGTAGCATCTGAGTTCTTCATCGAATCCAGTGGAGTCACTAGTACCTTTTTCAAGCTTTAAAACATTCAGACAATGGAGTCACCATTTATACTATGACATATGGATACAACTGATAATGGAGTTGTAAGGTGGATTATTTACAGCCTCTTTGTGTCTGAATGTTGTCCACCATCAACAATCAAATTTGAACTTTGGCATTTATCCCAAGGAAGATTTCACCTTTTCTCCCCGAAAACGACACCAAAATGTTAGCACTAAGTAAATTTCTTGGCTGAGGAGGCAACTCATAAAGGTAACCACAAAACAACTTCAGAACTAAAACTAGCCTTTCAGTTCAAAGAGGGGTCTCTCTTGTCACTTGGTCTATAAAAATGGTTTTTCTTTGAGGAACAGTGGCTAGATTTTTGAATAGGTAAAAATATTTTATGGGGCTTGTTGGCAAGAAGAAAGGGATCTATTTGGGCAATGGATTCAATATTTGAAATCAAATGAACACAGTGTCTGGTAGGAAGACCCCTCAAGAAAGAAAAGGCAAGGTAGGTGATGAAATTTCAGTATTTTAATTTGTTGTGATAATATGGAAGAAACAAGAAACATATAACATCAATCAGAGCACCATAGGATATGAATTCTGATGAGTTAAGAAAGAAAAACATAATTCAAAATTGTTTGAATCTAAAGCACCATTTAGATGAATTTCAGACCCTTTAACATCCAATTTTAAACATATGAAAAGTAGAAGATGAAGGGAAAGCAAACTAGAAAAACATACATGAAAGGAAGCACATACTTAAGGTCATCACCACATGAATCTTTGGTA
The DNA here is from genome assembly GCA_009831015.1 of Picea engelmannii. Classification (NCBI taxonomy): domain Eukaryota; kingdom Viridiplantae; phylum Streptophyta; class Pinopsida; order Pinales; family Pinaceae; genus Picea; species Picea engelmannii. Next base: position 39,428 of record ML816124.1, on the reverse strand, counting down.
TGAAAAAACTCTATACATCTCCATTTGTATTCATTCAAATTCAGAAATTGTTACAATGATCAATACAATTTGTCCTTTGTGCTTCTACCAACCCCCTTTTTGCACATTAAAAATGCTCAAATATATAAAGGCAAGACTCTTCCTCAATCCGAGGAGGTTGAGCTCAACCACTATCCTACATTTTTGGATATAGTTACATCAAAATAGGAACAAACTCAAAATTGTCTGTTAAGAAATAGGAGTCAATTTTCTAGAAAATAGGGGTCAAAGATAACATCATATCTCTCGAATCATGATAGTTGTTACAAAACTGAGAGAGGATTTTGTGAATGATCTCGTTCTTGAAAAATCCTCTTTCATTTTTCCAAAATTCCTCTCTAGCATCTAGGGATATGTTCCCAAAGATAATGACTAAAACATAAAATCAGTAAATATTTAAATCTGAAAAATAGGTTGAAAAGATCCCTTCGAATATCCCAAAATATGACACCTATGTAAACCCTGAGAGAGGTTTTGTTATTCAGTTCATTCTTGAAAAAATCCTCTTTTGGTTTTCAAAAATGCTTCTCCAGATTCTCGGAATCTGCGCCCAAAAATGATGACTAAAACGGGAAAACATTAAATGATTAAATCTGGAAAAATGGGTTGTAAAGATTCATTCGAATATCCAAAACTATGACACTTGTGTAAAAACTGAGATTGGTTTTTGTTATTGAGATAATTATTGACAAAAACCTATCTTGTTTTTTCCAAACTCCTCTCCAGTTGGTTATAAAATGATCTTGAAGTTTACCACTAAACTTTCATTTGCATAGCGTGCCCTGTTGACTTCGTGTAGCGTGTTTTCACAACATGTACTCTTTTCAATTTTTATGATGAGTTATGGATTCAAATAGGAGTTTTATTTAGAGACCAATCTAAGGATCAAAATGTTTTACAAAAATCATAAAAAATTTGGCATGTGATAACATCTCCCACCTGAACCGAGAGAAAACTCCTTCTACGGCTCTCCCTCTGAGCCAATTGACTCTCTCTGCGATAAAACTCTCTCTGGGTTTGCATGTGATAGCATACAACATCATGAGTCTTTATCATTCCTTGTCAAATCACCATGACTAGGAAAAATACCACACTAGTGTCGTTCACCACAGGTACACACCTATGAGTGAATGTCATCTTGATGCTAATTGACACGTGGAAAGCACCTCAAGCACCTCGAGTCCATATTATTCCTTGTCATGATCAATGAAGGACTACGCATGGGCCCATTTACCACAAGTACACTTTTGTGATAAATTCATCCTATCTCCCTTGGTCTGCAACCCAATATAGTGTTGATTTTCAATGAGAAAGGTTTAAGCATGAAGTTCATTCCTTTTTAGCATTTAACTTAAACCATAAAAAATTATGTTGCAGCAACCAAGATCACAAGAAGAAACACCATGCACAAGAACACAAGAAGTATCATGGGAAACCCTTCTCAACAAGGGACTAAAACCCAACCAAATCCTTTGTTATATTCTTCAAGAGAAATACCTTCACCACCAAGAACACCTAACATAGAAGAGGGTGCTTGCAAACCCTAGAAGACTAGCGCCCAAGAGAGGTGTGCACTTTTCCCAAGAATATGTAGTTGCTGAAATTTCCAAACTCACACAAAGGATATGATTCCTCAATGGGGAATCTAACTTTACTTATATCAGACTTGACCTGTCAGCATAAGTGTCTATTGGCACAACAGGGCCGACCTCTCTAACTCACAATATAATTAATAATAACCAGATTAATTATCTTTTACATTAATTATCACTTACATTAAGGTGGGACCAACCTGTACCCTTTACATTAAAATTAGGGTTATAGGTAGGTATGACTCTTGAACAATATAGCAAGGGATCTCATACACCCACTAGTGCTCAGCCACTAGGGGCACATCCATAGAGATATCCATATCTCTATCTCATTGCATTACACAGGAGAACCACTCTCACTAGTGCTCAGCTACTAGGATCACGTTCACATGTGCTCGCCCATAGGCACGTCCACTCAACAGATCTTCTTTCCCACTACATTACACAAGAGAGTCATATGGAGTTCATCATCTCAACTCTCTACTCAGAGGAGGATAATACATCATCTTCATCTATGTCTCATGACGATGCACCTAGCTCTATGGGAATTCACACATTCACCTTGTTCTCAACCACAAGCACATCCAACTCAGTAGATCTCCTTTCTCACAGTGTTACACAGTAGAAACATCTGTAGTTCTTCTCAACTCTATGTAAGGAGGAGGCCATCACTACGTTCCATTTATGTCTCATATAGGAACCACACTCTCATCTCATGGGCTCTCTCTCAGATTGACCTAATCGGTCTGTGTCCTGGAGAATGTCTCACGCAGTTGTAATCATCAACACTCCCTCTCAGCTAGGGAGGCATTCTTCATCATGCCAAGTATCACTCGTATGTACCTTGAACTTTGTCTTAGTTGTAGTCATCAACACTCCCTCTCAACTAGGGAGGTATCCTTCACCAAGCTAATTTGGTGAAAACATATGCAATATGCTCATGTGTAGGAAGGTATTGCATGTGTACTATTTTCCTCTGCATCATGTCTCTGATATAATGATATTTTATATCAACATGTTTCAATCTATCATGAAACATTGAGTTCTCAAAGAAATTTACACACATATCCTTTTATCATCATAGAATCAATCTCATGATCAAGTAAAATTGTCATAAGCTTATGAACTCGCATTGCTTCGCACACTCAATGATACATCTTCTTCTTCTATGGTATTCAAGGCCACAGAGATTTTGTTTCCTGCTGCACCAGGAAACCATGACAACCTTCAAGGTAAAAAAACAACAGGATATTCTCTTATGTTCTACTGTACACTCTGCTCAATCTATATTTGCATATTCTGCAAACTCAAGTTCACACTGGAGGCATATCTCAATACATGCTCTACTGCTATCCAGTGAGTCTGTCACGGCTAACTCATGGATTGTCTAAGCACATTCATTCCATAGCATGAATCAGGTATGGTGTTAACCAGATACATCAATGGTCCAATCAACTGTGGATCAATCTCGTCTGAATCATCATCATTCATTTTATTCAAATCCATCACGGTGGTTTTGCATTCTGTCATACTAAACTTCTTTAATATTCCCATTGTATGTTTTCCTTGACTCGGGAAAATTCTCATCGGTTCTCTTTCACACTTCTTGTCCCAAGAAGTAGTGTATCATACTCAGATCATTCATCTCGAAATCAGAATTAAAATATTATTTGTATCCAACAAAAAGACTTTCTGAATAAGTCATCAAAGTCAGGCTTTCGTCACCAACACTGTAATAACATAGGTTTGGATCAACAACATTCTTGCTAAAATCCAAACTCATCAAGAATCCATCCATATGATATAGTTTCCAACTCATGTATGGTAGTATGAATGGAAGTGTATAGGGCTTAATGGATCAAGTGTCTCATCATAGACAACTCCCTCTGTTTGTGAGAATCCTCTGGTTATAGATCTTTCTTTTTATTTATAAATACTTCCATTAGATGCATGTTTTGATCTTATAAATTCACTTGGAAGTAACTACAGACTTCCCTTTTGGTTTCTGAACAATATATCATACATCATTCTTTAAGGTATATTGGTATTCTTATTGTCATGTAAACTTTCCATACATGTTCACATGTTGCTTCTTCATGTCAAGAAGGTTTAGAATCAATGATGTGGTTCATGGCTGAAGAGTAGCTTAAAAAAAATATTTTTTTCTTTCTCAGGATGTCCCTTGAGGAACTTGTATGTTCCTCTATCTCCTACAGATTTTGTTGAGCCTAGGTGGGCCATTTATACCCTACTGCCATATCTTTAGGCATATCAACTGGAGAAACTAGATCAACTGGAATAATGTTTGTCTCCCTCTAAACCGTTGAAGGGGGAGAAGGTATTATCTCTTCCTTGTTTTCATTTTTTTTTACTCCCTCTGAGTCAAGTAATTCTCTCTAAAGTATGAAGGATGGAAGTCTTATTTTATTGCTTGTTAGATATTTTATGTCTTCTTGACCAGCATAATAATCTATCAAATAAGGGTTGGATTCTCGTACCATAGATAATGATCCAAGTCTTGAGGGCTCCCATACTGGATCAATGTCAGCGGTAGAAGCATAATGTCTTCCCTTCTTCCTAGTTGGACAATTTATTGCATAGTTACCATATTTTTCACATCTGAAGCACTGAATTTATGAAACATATCTTATCTAATTATGGCCTGGGTTTGATGAACACTTCTCATCCCTAAATTTTTTTCTGAATTTTTTTTATAATCTTCCTCCTTTATTTGTATGAAGTGCAAGAGCATGATTTTCATCAGGGGAGTCTTCCACTCCTCTATTTCTAAGTCTAAGTTATTCTTGAGTACATTCTGTCCACAGACGATCAAAGGTTGGTAGACTTTCTCTTCCACTGATACTTTGAAGAAAAGGCTCCCAATGTTTTGGAAGGTTGTTGAGAGTGGATAAGACAAGTTCTCTATCGGACATGATTTCTCCAATGGATTCTAGTTGTTATTTAATCTCTGATATATTCATAAAGAATATAGCAACTGTATCACCTTTCGTCATCTTGGTACTTTGAAGTTAGCTCTTCAAGGTAAGAGCTATGAGGGTGTTGTCACTTTCAAACATTTCTTTTAATGCTTTATACATCTCATAAGCAGTCTTTGGGTTGGAAATACGAGGTAAGAGATAATATCTTACTGAGTAGATGATTATTTTTCTTGCTTTGAAATATTCTTCCTTTATTATATTCTACTCTTCATTGGTAGTTGTATCTAGTAGAGTTTTATTTACCACATCCAAAAGGTCATATTATTCAAGGGTAACCTGAAGCCTTGATTTCCAGGAGCTGAATTTTCTTGCTCCATCAAGCCTATCTTCTACTAAAGTTATGTTCTTCATTTGTTCGGATTTATTCTCAAACTCTTGTCAACTGGATTTGGAAAACTTAATGATTAGGTTGAAATAGTAACCTTGGATTTGGTTGGGCTTATGACTGACAACAATCAACTTTGATATTGTCACAGGGATGCTTGTTGAGTTGAAATGTTTCTTCAAGAAGTTTCAGAAACCCTAGATCAATATTCTGCAGGAAATTTTGGCACCCTAGAAACCCTAGGGCCAAAAACTCAAAATCCTCGGAATTGTACTTTGAAGGTATCTGGAGGTGCGTTGAGGAAGGTCGTACAACTTGTTCCAAGTTTTAGCTTCAACGTCCACCTGTAAAGTGTTGAAAGATCTGATTAAGTGAGGGTCGTATGGATTTCTACAGAAACCCTAGAGGTCATACGGAACTGCAGAAGGAGGATGGTTTATCTTTTTGGATGCTTGTGTAGGGGTTCTTCAAGACCTATGCTCCTATACCATGTTGATTTTTCAATGAGCAAGGTTTAAGCATGAATTTCATTCCTTTTTAGAATTTAACTTAAACCATAAAAAATTATGTTGTAGCAACCAAGATCACAAGAAGAAACACCATGCACAAGAACACAAGAAGTATCCTGGGAAACCCTTCTCAACAAGGGAAGAAAACCCAACCAAATCCTTTTCTATATTCTTCAAGAGAAATACCTTCACCACCAAGAAAACCTAGCCCACAAGAGGGTGCTTGCAAACCCTAGAAGACTAGCGCCCAAGAGAGGTGTGCACTTTTCCCAAGAATATGTACTTGTTGAAATTTCCAAACTCACACAAAGGATATGATTCCTCAATGGGGAATCTACCTTTACCTATATTAGACTTGACTTGTCAATAGAAGTTTCTATTGGCACAACAGGGCCGACCTCTCTAAATCACAATATAATTAATAATAACCAGATTAATTATATTTTACATTAATTATCAATTACATTAAGGTGGGCCTGACCTGCACCCTTTACATTACAATTAGGGTTACAGGCAAGTCTGAATCTTGAACAATATATCAAGGGATATCATACACCCACTAGTGCTCAGCCACTATGGGCACATCCATAGGGATGTCCATATCTCTATCTCACTGCATTACACAGGAGAACCACTCTCACTAGTGCTCAATCACTAGGATCACGTTCACTTATGCTCATCCACAGGCACGTCCACTCAACAAATCTTCTTTCCCACTGCATTACACATGAGATTCATTTGGATTTCATCATCTCAACTCTTTGCTCAAGAGGAGGCTAATACATCATATTCATCTCTTTCTCATGACGATGCACCCAACTCTATGGGAATTCACATGTTCACCTTGTGCTCAGCCACATGCACGTCCAACTCAGTAGATCTCCTTTCTCACTACATTACATAGTAGAATCATCTGGAGTTCTTCTCAACTCTTTATAAGGAGGAGGTCATCACTACATTCCAGTTCTGTCTCAGATAGGAACCAAACTCTTGTCTCAGGGGATCTCTCTCAAGTCGACTTAATCAGTCTGTGTCCTGGAGAATGTCTCATGCAGTTGTAATCATCAACATTTAGGAGAAGGTCCACTCGATGCTTACTTGGGGAATTGTATAAAAAAAATTGTCACACATGGTACTCCCATGTGGACTTCTAGAGGCTACTCCCTATAGAAACACTAGGGTCAACTCCCCATAGTGTGTGACGTCAAGGTCAACTCCCTTTACATGTCCTCATGTGCTCTCCACAAGGGACGTTGGGTTATAATCCCAAACCCACTTATCCCTTCTCGAATAAGTGTCCTCACAGATCAACTCAACTCAGTCATAGAGGAGTATGATCTAGAGTCTGTGACACATGGCACTCCCATGTGTACTTCTAGAGGATACTGCCTCTAGAAACACTAGGGTCAATTCCCCATAGTGTGTGACGTCAAGGTCAATTCCCTTGACATGTCCTCATGTGATCTCCACAAGGTATGTTGGGCTATAAGCCCAAATGCACTTATCCCTTCTTGGATAAGTGTCCTCACAGATCAACTTAACTTAGTCACAAAGGAGTACGATATGGAGTTTGTCACACATGGCACTCCCATGTGGACTTCTATAGGCTACTCCCTCTAGAAACACTAGGTTCAACTCCCCATAGTGTGTGACGTCAAGTTCAACTCCCTTGACATGTCCTCATGTGCTCTCCACAAGGGACGTTGGGATATAATCCCAAACCCACTTATCCCTTCTCGGATAAGTGTCCTCACAGATCAACTCAACTCAATCACAGAGGAGTACGATCTGATGTCTCGGGAAGATGAAAAAATCAACATAAATATCTATAATCAAGACACATCCTCAAAGAATTATTTTTTCTTCTCACTATAACTACTGGAGCTAAAAATGAACTCCTGTGTGGTTGAATAATACCTAAATCCAACATGTATTGTACCATTTTCTCAATCTCCCCCTTTTTTTGATGAGGATATATATAAGGCATTCTAATATGAGGATTACTTCTAGGTATTAGTTCAATTTTATGTTCATGATATCTAGATGGAGGTATCCCTTTAGGAATTTCTTGGAATACCCTATGGTGCTTTTCTAAGGTGCATTATAATTCCTCCAGAATATTTTCATCTTCCTACTTTACTTCCATAGAATAAATTCTAACCACAACTACCCTACCACCCTTTTTTAGGATCTTTTCCATTCTATGAGAGCTAATGACCTGAGAAGGTGTATATTTTAACCCTTCGAGTTCATGTTGAATTCCTTCCAATTCAAATCTCATGAATAATTCCTTGTAGTTTATAGATACTATACCTAATGTTCTCAACCATTAAATCCTCAAAATAACATATACTCCTCAAATGGGAATGAAATACATTGGTATTTCTAAGTTATATTCTCCCATACCAAATTTAATGTTGTGGCATTTTCCTACACAACCAATACTTCCCCAATTAGCAACCAAAACTTGAAAATTTATCATTGAATACACAAAAAATTTGAGGATCTTTGCTAATATTTTATCAATGAAGTTATGTGTACTAACTTATTCAATAAGCACTATGATATTTTTCTTCTCAATGTATCCTTAAATATTAAGGGTTTAAGGTTCTTACAAACCTACCAATGCATGAACAAATATTTCACACATGTCAATGTTGTGCAGAATTTCTACATCTTTTTCCTTCTCTTTTAAGTTCACAAGTTCTTCCTTGTCCATTTGTATAGATGCCTTCATTTCCTCTTCATCATTATTACCCAAGGTGACCAATTTTTTTTCTTTACATTAATTCCCTTTTAATTTGTTTCTATTACAACCAAAGCATAGTCCTTTTACTCTTCTTTCCTCCATTTCCTTCTATGATATTTGAGTAGGTTGAGGTGGGGATTCCCTATGAGCCCCAAATCAATCTATGCTTCTTGTATATATTATGAGAACCAAAGAAACCCTATGTATGGTTACTATACCAAAAACATGATCTCCATAAACACTGAACAATATTATTATTAAACGGTACACCATTACAATGAGGGTAATCGCTCTTATAAAGAGCTTAAGAGACCAAAACCCTAAAATATGAAAACCCTAATATTTTAACCTAAATTCACTAAGGTGAATTTATTACATGGGTAAGCCTTATATCTCTAATAACCCCCCCTCCAATAAGGCACATAGTGATGGAAAAAAAAAAATTGAAATCAAATACATATATTGAATGTACAACACATAAATTGAACATTAAACATCAGTAATATCTTTTAGAAGCTTCTTCTTTGAACACAGTTCTGATGCAGGAGCATCCGCACCTCGTCGTGCGAGCCTGCACGGGAAGATGGAAAGGACTTCAAAGGGAGACGTCAGGGTCACGGTCGTGACTATTTTGAAGAGCGCCGCCGATTGAATAAAAGAATCCATATTTAGGCGTACTT